>JAMZRA010000008.1:3044833-3147429 GCA_024499935.1 Tyrophagus putrescentiae
TAGCAATCAATCGATTATAAAAGAGCAGACACTGTTATCAACAGTTGAGCAGCAACTTCCACCACCCAATCGTCACGTTATCCCGTCAACGAGCAGAGCAGCTCCAGCAACGCCGCGGAATACCTCACCACCTGCCTACACCCTGAGCAGAGAAAAAGGTTACCTAATGGTATAAATATTAATAACAATTCATATTTAAACAACAACAGCAGCAGCAGCGGTGGTATTTTCTCCCTTTTTTCCACTTTTCATTTTCCTCTCCCAATTCTTAATTTAGCCGGTGATCGTGGTTTGTGTGTGTTTGAACAATCGAGCTGATCATATCGTATATTGGATAAAGCAGAAGAAGAAAACTTCTGTTGCGGCAAAGTGCTCGATCGGATCGTTACTTGCTGAAACGCTCAGAAGGTCATTAGAGAGTGCTGGTAGGGATAAGAAAAAACGGTGATTGTTCAGCAGCATCAGCAGAAACAGCATCAACCGCATCTCGATTTACCGATTTCTGACCTAAATGGTAATATAAATAATTGATCGTGATCTATCCGCCCCGGCTTTTTGGCTGCAATGTTTGTGCTTGCCCGCGTGATTGGATAAACAGCAAAAGCAAAAGCAAAGAAGAAGAGAGACCGGTCAGAGGTCGATGAAATCTGAGAACGAGCTAAGCTGACTGGCCAATCATCATCACTCATCAGAGACCGATGGCTGATTTTGCCGCGCTGCACCCTTCCCTTCCCTTTTATCCCTTCTTTGCTCAGCCGAGTGATCAAAGAAAACAGTGAAATCGGGACTCAAAACTGCCAGCATTGGCAATCGATTAGAGTTATGAGAGCTTAGAAAAGGAGGATAGTGGTAGTGGTGGTGGTGGTGGGCGGAAAGAGACCTCCATCATCACTACCGATGAATAGATGCTCAATGGGCGACAAATTGAGCAGTTAATCGAGGTGGACGCTAATGACCACAGCTGCTGAGGTTCAGCAACCAGCGATGAAGAGTGGGTGAGGGAAAACGGGCAAAAAAAGAAGAGGTCTAAATCAAGTCAAATCAGGCAAGATCCTCGTCTGGCTTCATTCTTTCTCTTTTTCTTGACCACCAATGTCCGTCTCTAATGGATTGAAAGAAAGACGCATTAGTTTACAGCAGCAGCAGGAACAGCTCTAATCTAAAACAAAACCCAATGCAGACATTGCGGACAGTTCGAGGACTTTTTCGGGTAATTTCAGCAAATGAACGAAGAAAACATTGACTTTAGCTTTCACACCGAAACAGACAGAGAGGTTTTAACCGCAAACCGCCTATTTTAAAGGTTAATTTGGCTGTGAACATTTTCAATTTGTGTGTCTTTGTGCGGTCACCGCCGCCACTGAGGTGAACAACAAATAAAAAAGCAGGTAAGCAGACTGCCTGAACTTGGCACTAAAGCAGAGCAGTAGAGAAGTTGGCAAGAACAGGTAAGGTGAAAGAAGAAAAGGAAAAAGTCACTGCTGCCACTGCAAAAATTGTTTCTCCTGTGTTGGCAGCAAATTGAAGGAAAAAACACTCGAACTTTTACGCCACTGCAACAGCAGCTTCTGCTTCGTTTGGCGGTTAATTTTAGCCCCGCCGTCTCTGACTGCTGACTTGAACAGTTGCATTACGCAGCACTCGTACCAACTCCTCTTCTTCTTTTCCTTCTTCACAGAGACAACTGTAAATATTCAAAGGTAACGTGCGCCAGCATTTTAAAATAACTTTTTGCTACGGCAAAAACGAATGAACGAAGATATTACTACATTAAGCAGTGGTGGGGAAGAGGAAAGGGGAAATGTAATAATAATCACACATATACCTGGCTACCACTGCGCAAATACCGGTGCCGGTGTGCGTTAGCTGGTAATAATAATTTTTAATGGCCTGCATAAATAGTCAATAAAAGGGCAAGCATGAAAGGAGAGGGAGAAGAGTGAAGAAGGTGCTGAAGAAAAAAAAGAAGAAGTTTCATGACTTGGACTGAATAAGTTTTTCTGCAAACATGATCATCATTGTAGCTGTGCTTCCTAGCTAGCTGGATAGTTTCACATAAATTGAAGCTCATCTTTGGCTGGCTAGTAGCCGGCTAGTTTGAAGAAAATCGGATCAGCTGACTAATTAGAGCTCATTTTCTCTTGCCTTACATTGAGTGAGAATCTGGTGCCAAAAGTTTGACAGAGAGAGAAAGAGAGAGAGAAAGAGAGAGAGAGAGAGAGAGAGAGAGAGAGAGAGAGAGAGAGAGAGAGAGAGAGAGAGAAAAGAGAGAAAGAGATCAACAGTGTGTGTGTCAGTGTTTGGCCACCCGCAATCCAAAAACAATGGTCAAAAGTAGAAAGTAGTAATACAGACAGATAGTAAATGACTGAAGACGTTGGTGGGCACGATTCACTCCTTCCCTCCCTCTCATCCGTCAACTGAAAGTGTCGCCCGGCAATGCGTGTGGCGAGAGAAAGAAGAAAGAAAGAAAGGGATACTTTGTAGAGACAATAACTGCCGAGGAAAGTATAGAGTAGTAGGGCTTAATTGTGCAGTCTCGATTCTCGTGTGATTTCTCGTTTTCTCAACTACCAGAGTTCATTTGACTAAGATTTTCCTTCTCTTTCTTTGGAAAAATGCAGTCTTAGCATCATCATTTCCTCCTTCTTCAACTCTATGCTCTCTACTTTTTGCTCTTTCTCTGCCCCTCACCTTCTGCTCTCATTACTATTTCCATCTCTCTGTGTTTCAGGTGAGTGTGCGTTTCACTAATTAAAGGGGCAAAAAGACGAAAGGTAGTCGAAAACTGTGGTTTGGGTAGAGAAGAAGAGGAATAGGAAGGGAAAGGGGATGACCACCATTAGGCAAAAAGAACACGAACAAACTTGCGACAACACTCAGGACGGGTAATTTCTCCCCTTTGTGTGCTGAAAAGTGGAGGTGCCCCTTCTTCTTCTTTTTCACCTTCTCTGCTTCATCATCGTATTCAGAGAACCAGCAGACCAACTTGCACCAGCAGCAGCATCAACAACAACAACAACAACAACAACAACAACATCGTGACCGACGATTAGTACCACGACAGTACTCT
Source organism: Tyrophagus putrescentiae (assembly GCA_024499935.1). Taxonomy (NCBI): domain Eukaryota; kingdom Metazoa; phylum Arthropoda; class Arachnida; order Sarcoptiformes; family Acaridae; genus Tyrophagus; species Tyrophagus putrescentiae. The sequence continues at coordinate 3,047,907 of JAMZRA010000008.1, forward strand.
TCCAACAGCAGCAGTTCAATTTATTTTTTTCCAATTCATTTCTCTCTTTCTCTCTTTACCACCACTACCAGCACACCAAACTGCAACCAACAGGCTAATTAAAAACTAACACTTTTTATAGCTTAGCAGGAAAGCTGTTGCTGCTTCGGCAAAAAAATTAGATCCTTTTTCTGACATTTGACCAATTGGTCAATTTCTGCTGCTGATGCCACACATTTTTGGTTGATATTTCACAGCTTTTTTGTCTCAAACTGCTGTTTCAGTCTCCTGATTAAACAGTTTAAAACGGGGCCTCACTTGCTAAAACTCAATAAATTAGCGCTTTACGTTGCAAAGAAAAAGGTGATCACCGTAGCAAAAACACAGCGTCACATTTTAAAATCTGTGAGCAAATGTAAACCGTTCAAACACGCAGACACACACAGAGATACCACCGACCGAATTAGACAGACAGTTAGACAGTTAGACAGACAGATCGGCATGAAAGTGTGTGCTTGCCTGCCTGTGTGTGTCTACATTTACAGCTAAAGCTAAAAATTACCACCGAGCGGCAATGAATTTCCAATGACCACCACCGCTACCACCGCTGGTGAGAAATGAGAAGAAGACTGTGCAGCGCAGCAACTGTTCAACAGTGGCATGAACATGAGCATCAGTGCCAAGTGCTCCCAGTGCAAGAAAATCAGGCAGAGATTAACGAGGTCGACTTCCGAGTGTGTGCTATGTGTTAGACGGTGGTGGTCGAGGTGCACACTGCACTAAACTCTGTAACAATTATGACTTTGGCAGCTTTTAAACGGCAAAAATAAAAAGAGATGAAACAGATGAGCTAGTGCAAACACATACATCGTGATTGCTTTTGTACGGACACGTTTTAAAGGTGCAGACAAAAATGGAAGAAGATGAAAAGGAGTTCATAAGTCACAATTGATGGTGATGGTGGCACAAAGTAACAGCTCCGGAAAGATGGTGTATGTGTCTTGTGGTTTCAACTGCTATATTAGAATCAACAAGTCGTGGTGGTAATGATGAACTTGAGCACTCAAAGTATTCAAACTGTTTTTATTACTTTACACACAAATGCACCCTACAAAACAAGTTTTATACTAGTCAGTTTGGTTTTGTTAAAATATAATGAAATCGGAAATTAAGTGTCAAACTGGTAATATGGTCCCAGTCATCAGTCGTATTGCCGAAATAAAGCAAACTTGGCAACTATTTAGTGCACTAAACACTAAAGTAAGGAAAAGCTTAACAGATCCTACTATTTTTATCACACACGTGACACGACAAATACTTTCTCATTTGCAACCTCAGCAAAAACAAAAGTAAGTGAACGTGCTTCTCAACAAAACGAGAGACAAAACCGTTTTCACTTTGTCATGAAGACGACAATAATGATGATGATGATGGTAGTGGTGGTGATAGTGGCAAAAAAGGCACTAAACAGCACTAAACAGATCCTCTTCACTTAGGAAGGGGCACTATACTCTTCTGCACATACAAGTCATAAAAATGTACTCTTCTGTTTCCCCCCATTTCCCCTTTCACCTCTCGCTCTCCCTCCTTCCCTCATTATTGGGTCGTAATATCCAAATCAATAGAACTGGGCAGACAAACTGACTGGCTGGTGGTGAAATCACGATGCGCCAATACTCGCCGATGATGGTGACTGCACTCATCTGATGCACACAGCATACAGCAAAAAACCAACAAACGCAGCAGCCTGACCACTAAAAATAGTCTCCACTCTCTAGCAGAAAAAGTATAGAGTGTAAAGACTAAAGAGAATTTCGTTCCTATCGACATCAGCACCAGCAATCGTTTTTTTCTTTTTCTTCATCAGCACCATCACGAGCACCAGCACACAGACAAACACTGCACTCTCTCTCCAAGGTGATGCATTCATTAGGTTTTTTCCTCCTCTTATACTTTTTCTCCTTTTTCACTTCTGCTTCTGCTGCTGTTGTTGTTTCTATATTAATCGATCCAGTTCGGTTTGAGAGGTGCTCGGAAGAGAGTGACTTGAGCAGCGCAAGAGTAAACTCAAATGAAAACGAAGAAGAGACGAGTTTGACTGACTGACTGAACTGTCCGCCGTCTCTTCACTGACCATCAAGTGTGGCCACCATTGTGTGGGCTAATTAAATGAGCCTCCTCATTTTAATTAAGTTTGCCGACGATTGAGTCTGAGAAAAGGAGAAAAAGAAAGGGAGCTCTTTTCTGCATTTTTTACCATTTCATTTCTAATAATCAGCAGTCATTGGCAGGAAAAGTAGTACCACCACTACCACCAGCACAAGAAAAGCTTTTGAAAAACACGCTGAAAATTAAAAAAATAAAAAGGCTAGCATCAAGTATGTCCACTGGGCAATGATTGATTAAGCAACAGTCATTGATAAACATTTTGATACATTCAAATGGATAAAGTGAAAATGATGAGCAAATCAACTACAGAATGGCACAAGAATGTTTTCCAAAAAAAACATTTAATAAAACACTATTTAATCACTTAAAGGTAAGTAAATAATCATCCTCAGCTTTATGATCATACTAGGCAAATCATGACATCCTTTTCTGACACGACGAACCAATTAGAGCATCTGAAGAGCACCAATTATCATCGTCATTACATCAAATGCCAATTGCGATCATAATGATCCGCTCACTGGTAATGATCCAAAGTATTTCCTAGCCTTAACCTTATCCTCCGTATCCTTTTTTCCTCTTCTTTCTACCCTGACCTTTCACAATTAATTAGTGGAAGTATACACAGTAATCGACTACACACAGCAAGGTAGTAATTAAAAACGGCAATGGCAATTCAAAACGCACACACACTCACATCAAACATTTAAAAAAGAACTGCTAAAACCAACAATCACTGCAACATATGTGGTCAATGTCATTGTCCAGCAGAGAGAGAAAAAGAAAGAGTTTAATAAACATGTGAACGCATAGCTCAATCTCGTCCTTTCTCGTGTGTAAAGTGCTACAAATCCGATTACTTGGCAAATTACAGGGTGGACTTGACGGGCGGAGTGGAAAGAAGGAGGAGGGAAAGGAGACGATAATAGCAGTTTGAAAGTCAGTTCACCTGAACCATATGATCACTTCATATCATCGAACGACTTCTTATTTGAATTTGTGCACAGCAAAAAGATTTGTGTGACATCAAACAAAAATAATAAAAAAATAAAAAGACAAACACCAGAGTCGACATTAAACAAGATCGAGAGTGTGTCAGAGAGTAGATCGATTGGAGTGAGAGAAAAAAGAGAGAGAAAAAACAATTGTGAATCAATTTCACTCAGAAAAGATAAAAAATAGAGAGCAAAAATACAAGCGACACAAAAGAGACTTTGTCTTCTTCTCAGCAGAGCACACTCACTCTCGAAATTCCACCTTTATCACCACCACCAACTTTGGTGTCAGTCAGTTGATTGACGGCAGATCAGGAATGAGAGCTGGACTAGACAAGGAAAGGTCAGATGACCAGCAATTGATACTGTATCGATTGCAATGTGGTTGAAGAACAAATTGAGGTAGCGCAATTGCAGTTGCAACCACAGTTCTCGGGTGTGTGTGTTTGCGGTCAGACAATGGCATTGAAGTTCAGTAGCAGCAGTCTTTGATAGATGCTGTCCTTTTTCTGCTGCTGAGGAGCTGACAATTGTATTAGCAATTGTCAGCTACAATCAAAGAGAAAGAGGTAAACTGACAATGATCTAGGCTGCTGCTGCTGCAATAAAAAAAGTAAATGCTGTAGCGTGCTTCAAAAGTGGTAGTGCTTGCAAAATTACAGGTGAAAAACACAGGTACAGTGAGACACAACAGCAGCATAAAATAATAATAATATTGGGTGTAAAACAGTAGTAATAGAAAACAGGTGTAATAAAAAAGAAGTCGAAGAAGGTGAATTCGATCATCATCAAATTCAAAAGTGCAGACGACTTACCGACTAAAAGTAGAACGACCGAAAGAAGGAGGTGAAGGAGATTCATGTTTGGCTGTTTTCAGGTCTGATAACTTGCAAAAAAATGAATTTACAGCAGAATATCTGAAGAAGGTGGTGATCACAGTCGACTGGTGAAGACGATGATTCGGTTCATGGCTCTGTGGCTAAGAGAGCCTAATCACAAACAAACATGCAATTTTACTGAAAAGTGATGAGGACGGTGATGCAAAGGCAGAACAGAAAGTGACTGAAGGCAAGTGGAGCAGTTGCGTCTGCTAAAATGTCGGTTAGTCGGTTGACTACCACCACAACAGCAGTGAGTCAGTTTAGCATACAAATTAGCGCAGGTAAAAAGTGTCACCTCTGCTAAAATGTGTGTGTGTGCTGCAAAAAGGGAGTTGATCTACCCGGCGAGCCACTACTACTGCTACTTTTTCTAACCTCGTCCTCGTTTGAACGGGAGAAAAATTGAAGTAAAAGAGGAAGAAAAAAGATGTCACCGAAAAAAGTAGATGCAAAAAGTCTGCTGCTGAAGTGATGCTGCTTTTGATGTTGCTTTTGATGTTGCTTTTCTTGTTCAAGTCAGCCTTTCTTATCAGCTGAGCTGGCTGAGCTCAGCAGCAGCAGCTGTGGTGTACCTCACGTCTGAAAGCTCAGCAGGTGAGCTTTGAAGAGGATGAAGAGGATGAGCAGGAGAAAAACTGTGCGTTTGATGAACTTTAAAACGCCGTAGTCATTGGACACCGCAGTGTGGTGATTGCGCAGGAGAAGATGCTGCTGCCTTTAAATGAAAAAATAGAGACACACTATCTATACTCGGTGCTTGACCGGTAAAGAAGAAGAAGACTGGAGGACGACGACGGAGGCGACCTTTGACGCAAAAAAGACGGGAGAAGGAATTCGAGCACACAAACATGGACGAGAAGATAGTGTGCCAGTGCTGGTAATGGTAATGGCAAAGTGAAGTGATGCCCGGATTTGACCTAATCTGATTAGTCACTAGCGGTGATGGTAATGGTGATGGCAATGGAAGTAATGGCAGTGCACTCAGGCGACATCGCAGTCTACTTCAGTGTGATTGACACTGAAGTGGATGACACACTGACTGACTCAGTGGTGAGATATCAGTCTCACTGTCTGCCTGCCTGCTAAATGATCTGCTCAAGATGAATGGCTTCTTGATGAGGAGGATGACGAGGGTGAACTGAACTTGAGGTGACACTAATCGCACAGAGAGTGAACCACACCTAATCACGCAAGTTGACAAATTTTTTCAGCAGCAGCTGATTTGACTATCAGGCAATTAAATCTCTCACATTGGGAGAGTTTGGGTGTCAGAGGTCAAAAGTTGAGCTGTTTAGTGAAAAATTGTCGTTGATGGAGATGATAAGGGTGATGATGATGGTTGAGGTGATGGTTACAGTTTTTGCACACAGTTGAAGAATTCAGTCTCAAAAGGAGAATAAAAGAATACAAACAATGACAGAAGACACGTGTGTGTGAGTGCTATTGTGTAAATTAATAAAAGGGGCAAAGAAAGTCAATTGTGATGGTTTTATACAGGCATAGAAAATCTTTGCAGTGTCTGCCACTGTCGTTGTCTGACGCTCTGTGATCTTCGGGCGAGACACTGACTGGTGGTGGCCACTTTCGCTGCTGCCGCAGTTGCCGCTGAACACATGCTCACTTTCCGACGACGACGGCCCAAAAGGTTTGCAGTGTGCCTCTTTCTTCTTCTTCTTACTTCATCTCTTCTCTCACTCTCCTCTTCAACTTTTCCTCTTGTTGTTTGACTACTACTACAGCTACCTTTACCGTATTTCTTTCTCTCTGCTCTTGGAGAAGATAAAAGAAAGAGAAGGAAAAGACCGTTCTTCACTTGAGTACAGAGAGACATTCAGAGAGAGAGAGAGAGAGGAGAGAGAGAGAGAAGAGAGAGAGAGAGCTTTGGTCAGCTTTGCAAAGAGAAACTCTGATTGAAAAACTGAACAGTCCGACCACTCACTTCACCTCACCTCACCAAAGACACCTCCGGTTCAAGCGTGGCAGAGACACAAACACACACAGACACACACAAACTCAATATTTACCCGTTTTTGCCTGTATTTAGTATGGCAAACACGAAGTACGGTGTCAAAGAAAGGGAGGAATGAGAAAAAGAAAAAAGAAAAAAGAAAAAAACGGAGATACGGCAGCGGTGATTTACCAACAACGACGGATCTACGGTGAAGGGAAAGAGAGAAAGAAAGAGAGAGGGAGACAGTTGATCAACTGCGTGATTAATTTGCCAACTTTCTTACATCTTCTCCATAGCATTTTTTAGCTCATGCAAATTTTGTTTTGTCTTCTTTTTCCTCTTTTTTTTGCCCTGATCCGTCTTTCCTTTAACTTCAAAAACATCCTGCTTTTTCTTCAGTGCAAACTTTTTTTTTACTCTACTGACCCTGCCAACGCATTTTGGTTTGAGCTAGAAGTATCATCATCATCAACAACAGCAGCAGATGCGGCAAACTGCGCCACCGAGAAAAGTGTACATTCATTAGCAAATGCAGCTGCCTCAGTGAATCCATTCTTATCAGGTCAATTAAATCTGCATTTAGCATCATTGCTGCCGTTGCTGTGACAAATACTTCTCTGCTTAATTGTCCGCTAAACTGCTGCTGTCCACCTGTACGACAGAAGGACAATTACCTCTCTCTATCTCTCTTCTTGAGACGATTACAAAGTTGTCTAATTGATAATAAGTTGACTAACTAGTTAACAAAGTGTTGTTGTAAATAACTTCAATGGCCAGCCAAACACAATAAATTTTGGGTGCGACTGAACAGCAGCAGCAGCAGCAATGATGATGAATGAACACAAAATACTTCAACAACAGCAACAGGTGGTTATTATAAAATGGCAGTAGTTGGCAAATTGAAGCAAAAAGTGCAATTTAAAACTGCTGTAATTTTTTTATTTATATCAAAAATTAATGAGATAAAAGATGCTGACTAAAACTCATGACACGCTCAGCAGATTAACGTTGAATTTCATTTTCATATTTTCCGTGAACAAATTTAAAAATCTGAGTAATTTACTTAAATTACATATTTATTGCTTTTGCAGCCGTTGTTGCTGTTAGAAAAATAGATGAGGCTGATAACTTTTAAATGTAACATTTTTTATTAACATCTTTTAATAATAAAAATTGTGCAAAATTAAACAGCTGAGCTACAAACTTTCAACTCTTTAACAACTAAAAATTGTCAAAAAGAGTACTAGTGAAACATTAAATCACTGATTAGCAAAAAGGTTTTGCTATTTAAAATGAAAAAGCTAGATTGCAAAAACTTTTTCTCATGAGAAGATGCAGACAACCATCATCACCTTCAGAGACATCATCTTCATTATCACTTTTTAATCAGCAAAAAACGACATTACTTTTAACGTGTTTTCAATCCTAAAATACTCCAAATCAAAAAACACATTTAGACAAACTATTTATCAAAAATCAATAAAAGTAGAAAACAAAGCAAACATTTGGAAACTATTACATTTTTGGTGACTCAACTTTGTGTTCAAAAGTCAACAAGAGAAAGTGCAGCAGCGGCATTGCTCATCTGCATAGCACCGGACGCACACTGAATCACCACGACCACGACCACCACCAAAGCTTGCCTCACTTGGTGGTTTTTATTTCTTGCTAAAAATATCCAATTAAAAACGGAGACATCAGAAGCTTTCTATTGTGTGTGTCTCCTCGGAGCTTTAGGTGGGCCAACTTCTGCCCAAATAGTAAGTTTGGTAAGTGCTGTCCAGTGCGGTGCAATTTCATTTAAGTGCTGCTGCTGTTGTTGTCGCAATTCGCGTTTGTTGTGGCGCCATGCCAGCACGCCAAACATATGACTATTTGAGTGTGTGTGTATTATAATATCAGCAAAGAATGCATATGGAACAGAAAAAGGACTGCTAAAAACGGCGGGAATTCATTTGAGTGCATTTGAGTGCACACAAATGTCCAGTGCAAAAGGAGGAGAAGAAGGAGGAGGAGGAGAAGAAGAGGTGGAGGTGATTTTAGCAATGTCTGTACAGCAATTGCGAGCTTCCTTTAAAGCTTAGCAGTTCACCCTATTGTGCAAGCTTACTAATTTAGGGGCGGTGATTGCTCGATTTTAGCTATTGTGGCGTTAAGGCAGTGTGGTGGTCTGTTCAAGTCAGGAGATGAAGAAAAAGAAAGCACTTTTAAAGTCAACACTTGGACCTTAATAATTACGTAAGAGAAGGCGAGAAAAAAGAAAGAAAGCAAAAGAAGAAAAGAATAAAAGGAACACACACAGAAGTGAGCAGCAACAGTGAAAGCTGCTCAAAACTTTCTAGCTGAAGTTTTTAAAAAACTCAAAAGGTGCCATTTTTAGCAGACTGCTGCTAGTCAGCTGAAAATGAGTAGCAGCAGAGTAGTAGTAGTAGTAGAGGTAATAAAAAAGCAAAAGCAAATCAAGCCGAGAGTGAAAACGAGTGAGCTCAGGAGGGAAAGGAAAGAGGTGTTGTACGTGCTAACGAAAAGAAGCCAAGCAGGCAAACAAAGGCAGCAGTAAAGGATAACAGTAACACATCAGCATCATCATCAGTTTGCATTTTCAGGAAGTGTTAAGAGGGAGCAAGAAAAAAGGGGAAAATGGGAGAGAATCAAGAAAAGCTGTTTTAACAGCAAAAAACTGGTGGGTGGCAAACGGAGTTTTGTAGGAGTAGTGTGCACTACAGTAGACACAATAGAAGAAAGTTCAGTCAGTGCACCGAGGACCATATAACCGCAATAATAAATTAGCAAAAAGAAAGGGAAACAAAACACCGCCGCCGCCGCCGCCGCCGCCGACCGACCGAAAATGACCTCCGAATGCAAATACCGTTTCTCTTTCTCTTTTTTGCGGAAATGGCAGCAAAGAAGTCACTTGGGCACTAAAACAGAGTCCAATGGTAAGTCAAAAGAAGTGGTTGCAGAGAAAAAGAAGTTGACCACTGGCGATTGCACTAATAAGAAGTGGTGGTCGTGTGTTTGTGCACTGAACACGCACTACTGCACTCTGCCCTGACCGGCGGCAGAGGAGTTTGCAAAGTGTTTGCTATTTTTTCCGTTTAACTTCGACTTTGACTACACTGAGCACAACCGCCCAGTTGTAGCACTACTGACTTTCTGTTTCACTGTTTGACCATGTTCAATGTTTACCACCACTGCCAAGTCAGCAACTGTACACATGTCAGTCAGTCAGCGGATGCTGTCCAACTTTCCATTTTTTCCCGCTTCTTTTTTGTGACGTTCGTCGCGTGGCGCTCTCGTGTTCGACGACCGCCGCCGCTGTTTCCTCAATAAAAGACAATAAATAATCACAGTAGTAGACAGAAAGACAGGTAAAAGAAAGAGAAAAAAGGCAAGATAAAGCAAAGTTGGTGTAGTAGTAAACCACCATCACTGCACAAACTCAAAATGGAGTCGTATTCATTCAGAGTTAACGGTGAGCACTTAACACTTTCTAAAAGAAGCCGTTACTCAAAAATTTCTGTTTACGTTTGACTTTTTTTTATTTTGCCGTTTTATAAATTTAAAAAAGAAGAAGAAACTAACGGTAATTGCGTTAGCAATGGTGTTAGTGGTGTGATGCCGCTAAGTGGAGTTAAATCGACTGTTTGTCTATTTTTCAATGCATTGAGCCTTTAAAAATCGGATTGCGGAACTAAACTCCAGTTGTCTGACACTACCAACTACTCCAGAATCACTGCTGTTGCTGTTGTCGCTGCTGTTTACCAAAGTCGACCACCTGTTGATCAACTGCTACCGGCAATACAGAAAAAAAATTAGGAGAACACGGCAGAAACCGGCAAATGTCGATCGATCACCATCATTTGCAATAAACTACCATTTAGTGCAAGTCCGTTTGCCTATTGCCGCTGCCCCCAAAGAGATTGATTGACTAGATGGTGCAAATACGCAAAAAATCGACCACCGTTACAAGCATACAGGCTGCAAAGTGAAAAAAAAGAGAAAAGAAAGGAGTGAAAAATCACTTCTAAACAGACAAGTGCAAGTGGTTAACCGCTTTCTTCTTCGTTTAAAACTCAAGCAACGAGTAGATCGATTTGTCAATTTTTGCCTTTTATTTTCTTTTGGCGGCTGCTGTCGGCACTACTGTGTTTTCATTTACTGCCGCTCTTTTTCATTTATTTTGTTGCAACAGCGACAACAACAAAAATGGTAACATTTTACTGACACAGTGTGTTCTTCACAATTTGTCGGTTAATTTTAGTGAGTTGAGACAACCGAAACAGCAGAAACAACTGACAACAGGTGTCGATTGAAAGTGAAAAAAGATTTTTCAATTTTTGATTTTACGGTAGTTTAAATGCTAATAACATAATAAATAAAACACAGTTTAATAAAAAAATTTAATTAAAAAAAGTACTTACAATATATACAAAAATTAATTAATTTAAACTTGGCTAAACTTGGCATATCAAATAAATTAATTTTTTTAGCAAAAAGCAAAAAACAGCCGAACTTTCAATAAATTTTTTTGCAATGCTGGTTGTTAAATTTTCACTTTCGCCCACAACTTTCGTTTGTAATCTTTTAGATTTTTTTGCAAAATCCTCACACACACACAGTTATTCAGCAAGTAATCTAATAATAGCAAGTTGCCAATTAACCAAAAACGCCCTTTTTACTAAACATTTGACTTTTTTTAACGCCCAGAACTCCTACACAGTGCCATTTTTTTCTTTTTGTGTGCATTTTAATTAGAAGGATAAAAAAGTCTAATCTGACAACTTAAACTATTTTTTTAGTAACTTAGAAGTTTCAAAAGTTACAACACAAATTCTGCAACTATGTTATGTCAGAAACATTTTTTAAGACGCAAATGTTTTAGACTTTAGTACAAATAGAGTGTTGAAGGATATGCTGCTCAGTCCGCGTCTTCGTTTCCTTGCCTGTCTTTCAACTTTCTCCTTGCCAAAAAGTTTTTCATTGTGTTGTGCTGTTCACAGCCACACTTCTAAAACAATTGAAACTAATCTTGCCATTGCTCCCTTTTCTTCTTTTATTGGTATTAAACTACTATTGGTATTAAAGTGTATCAACAGTGAGGGCGCGATATGGCGCCCAGGTGCGACTCGAAAAAAACTTTATTGCGACTCACTTACATTTAAATTAGCATTCAATTAGTGAAAGCTAAATGCTCTGCTAGTGATTAGATGCAGGCAAGCAATGAATGCAAGGCAATGATCATTGAGCAGCAGCAACTCAATTGACAAGCCCAGCTAGAAGATCATATTAAATAAAACTGAACATGGTCATCACAAACTGTTGAGACGCCTTTTTGTATTTAAAGCTAAGGTTCGGCAGGCAGGCATTGAAGGTTAGCACTGAACACTGAAGAAAGTCTGAAGAACTCTCTTTTTCTACTGACAGTACTTGGAAACAAGAAAACGTCTGAAACATAAAAATAAAAAAAGTCTAAACTAGATGACTGCAGAACTGTAAAAGAGCATTGTGTGTCGACAAAACTCTGAGTGAATTTGCATTTTAGCAAAGAGGTAGAGACGCACAAATGCAAATTAGAGTAAACGAAAACAGTGCTTTTTATCATCGAAAGTGAATGAACTTGTGATTACACTAAACTAGCAGTTTTTGTAAATTTGATTACCGCCAATTTTTTTCAGACAACAAGACAAAATCTGGTCAAAAAAGAAGTTACTCAACGGTGTTTGATGTGATTTGAAAAATCTACAAAAAGCAGTTTAATTTATCGCTTAAAACGTTATTAAACTTTGAAATACAGACTTGATGCAAATGAGGGCGCCCAATTCGCCTACTACTCTATTAATTTTGTCCACCAATTACCACAATTGACGATTCAATCCGCACACAAAGTCGAGGCGCAATAATAATTACCTACATTGATCACCACCTTTTTGCAGAAGAAAAACTTTTGCTCAAGGATTAACCTGAGCAAGTGAAAGGTGCATACCTTTGTGAATCCTTAATCATTTTTTCCCAATAACTGGTAATAAACGGCAAAAAGTTTTTAGTCTTAAATCAGAGAAAAAACCGTAAAATTGCTCTCAAATGTTTAATTAAACAGTGGGGAGTCGGCAGAAAACGGCAGCAGCAGCAAGTAATAAAAACGTCAAGATTACCAGGTGACCAATTGTCATTCAGGTGGGCAAACAAACAAAAATTAAAGTCGGCAGCAAAAGCAAAAGTGAAATTTAATTGGCCAGACACAGCATTTGCATCAGTCAGTCGGCAGAAAGATCAACGACGTCAATAAGAAATAAATCGGCAATAAATCCTAGACCTGCCCAAAACTCATTGTGGTGGTGGTGATGGTCAGAAAAGTTGTGGGAAGCAAATACAAATAATTTCTGAAATACTTTTTTTGCAATCTTCCTTTATCTTTTTGTTTGCACACACACACACACACCGTGTGAAGCCACTTTCATTACCAAATGGCAAAAACAAAGTCCACCTAGAGGCCACACACTTTCTTTCCTTCGGCTCAATTCAATCTTTGCCTAATTTGAATAGGCGATGAGTGGCACAACTCAACTCAAACTGCACAGGTAGTTTAGATAGATCATGAGACAAATTGGTTGGGCAAAAGTTTTCTGAATCTTGACAAAATGCAAATGCTTAAACACAAATATTGCAAAAAGGTTGATTGAGTTGAAGAAGGGGACAAATGTAAAAAAGTCATAATGTTGTGCAAAAATTTAAATTCAAGTGTCGAAATACTATTAAGTTGGATTATATTTATTTGCAAGTTTACATAAAATTAATGAAAAAAGAGAATAATCATTAACCACTAAATTCTCATTATCATTTTTCAAACGAGGCTAATTAATCGCCAGATAATTTAGTTGTTACTGTTGCTGCTGTTGGAAAAAGAACAAAGAACAAAAATACCGCCACCGGCAAACATATCAGCTGCATTTGCACACAATCGACCAAACGTGCAACAAAAAAAGGTCTTGAAGTCAGAAAAAAAGTTTCTGCGACCATCAGCCGAATTCCCAAAAGTTAAGCAGCAACAACAGTGGTAGCAAAATACGGCAATGGGAGATCAATGCACTGCCGGCAAACACAATTGACTGAAAAAGGAAGAATAAAATAAGACAGTAGAGAGAAAAAAGAAAAAACAATTACAACACTCGAATCACACTGGGCGAGCCTCAGACAATTAATTCGATTAGTGCAAGGTAGTGGTGAGGTGGTGATCACAATCACACACACATTTGTGTGATTGCGGTGGTGGTGATACCAATCACCAATTTGGTGATGGCACTTTCTATTTATGGTTGTGTGCTCACAAACACACACACAGCAATATCTCCACCTCCTTTCTAAATTCAAACTCCAAATCGAAAGTTATCGTATCCACACAATCAGATACACCGGTATCCTTCAATTGCTCTTCAATAGCTTTCTTTTCTCTTTTCTCTTTACCTCTACCTTCCTCCCCCTTTAGTCCCATTTTTGTTCGATCACGATAACACCAAAGTTCATGACTCCTTTGCTCGCCCGCTCTCAGTTTTTGGTCTTCAATTAATAACACACATACATAACATCGACCGTTCATGTTATCTGTGTAGCTGTGTGTTAATTAATTTGTTTCCCATTCAAATTGCTTCAATTATCGTCGTTTGCTTTTAGTTTGGAGTCAAGAGTTGTTTAGGCTACCTCTGCTCTGCTTATCTGCTGCTGTTGTATTTATAACCACAGTTCGACAACGACACCTTTTCACTAATTGAACATGAGTTTCTTTCTGAGTTTGGTGCTGGACCAGACACGATTTCATATTTTTGCTTCTTTTCACCCGCTTTTTCTTGCAGCACATGCACACACAGTGGCCACCAATCGATAAATTGGCCTTAAATTTATACTGCTCTAAACAGTACTAAAAATTGACTCAATATTTAGAAATGCCCCTCTTTCATTTTTGACCTGCTTAGATGAACATTTTTCCTCTTTATCTCGATTTTGACCTGAAAAACTGTTTTTTGTTACAAAAGTAAAGATTATTAAAAGCAAATTAAACTATAAGATTTAGTAAAAGAGTATTGCTCAAAAACACAAATTTTTAAAACATTTAATTTTCAGTGAAATAGAAAACTTTTTTGTTTTCACTTTGAACTGGCAGACGTCTGCTGCTTTTGTACAATGATTTGTACAGACACATTTTTCATCTTCACAAACGCTCATCTAATTAATCAAATTTCACTTTTATTTCTTTCTATTGCCATTTCCATAATATTTTACGCTCTGTTGAAAGATTAGAAAAGGCAACAGTGTGTTTTCCAGTAGAAACATCACTAATGCATTTGCATGCAAAATGCATTAAAGTTGGTGTCTGTTGATGCTCTTCTTTTTCATCGTCAATGTGTTTTCACTTCATTCATCATCTATCACCCATTCATCAACAACAAACTTTTAAAGCTTTTGTCTTTTCCATTGCCAATTACTGAAACTAATTATTTATGTAAATAGTAGTAAAGCGGTTATTTATCGTTTTAAGTTGAAGTCTCAATGTCGCTTTCTTATATTGCATTTATCTTTTTTGGGGGCTGATGAACGAGTGTTACGGCCGACTATTTTGACAGCGCTGGTTCACATGTTTAGTAGAAAAATCGCATTGCGTAAGCGCGTGCGAATTCCAATGTTTAGGTTTAGGATAAGGTAGGGCGGGCGGGCCGTTCAGATTACTTCCGGTCGAGTGTTCACGATCCGGCTATCCAAGTAGATTTTTTAATATAAGCCGGCGCGGCGAAGGCCGCACCGTCTTAGGGCGGCGGGCAGCGGGGTCAGGTTAAACTCCTACGGCCACTGCCTTCAATACTTCAATCATCGTTTCGGTCGGAACCACCTCTAAAGAGGCTGGTTTCCTTTGTCCTGCACATTCTACCACCCAAGCTGCCCCAGGGTGCTAGTTTGTTTTGGTCGCCCTCATATGTGCGTTAATAAAACGCGCTAAAAAACACTTGCAGGCTACCGCCGCTTACTGTTTGGCGTTGCCTATTTCAACGTCGTAACACTCGTTCATTAGCCCCTCTATTTGTGTAACAAATAAATAAAATTTCTGCTAAAACCAGTAAACAAATAAAAATTTATCTAACAAGCAACACAGTTATTCTTAACATTTTTGTACTATGATTTGGCCTGATTATATACAGAAAAATTTTGGTAACATGTATTTAGTGCTAAAAACTAATTATTTTGCTAAAATCTAGTGTTTTCTATTGCAGCGTTGCCAAGCAATACAGACTTGCAAATTATCTTACCTCAAAATCACGCCACTATTAATGATATAAACTAAGTTTCCGCCAAACTACAAACATATAAAATAAAACCAGCCACTCAAAACAAAAAACTATTACTTTTCCAAAACTTTTTTCGGCAATACTATTTTACCTAAGCATGTCTGGTATTTATTTAATTTTAAATTTTTAACACTTACTAAATGAACATTTGATCTTTTTAAGCCCTAGTTTCTTGGAACGAATTTTACAATGCCGTTACCTCCAGTGGCTACCAAGCGCCTAGGCAGGATCAGTACAATGCTTTTGTAAGGCGCCTTCCAACTGGCAACATTTCCGATAAAACCGAAGCAGCCATGTTCCTCTCTCAGGTTCTCTGGGAATCGGGAGGTTTGCGGCACAAACGCGAACTTGCGTGCATTGAAACCGGCTGCCCTGGAAAGTACGACAGCTCTGAGGGCGTTCCCGGGAAGAACTACTACGGTCGAGGATACATTCAACTAACGCATTCGTACAATTACAAACCCGCATCAATGGCAATTTACGGTGATGATCGACTGATTACCAACCCCGATTTGGTGGCAGACGATGAAGACTGCTCTTGGGGCATGTGATGTTTCAATCAGTAAAGATAATAAGAAAAACTAACCTAACTTTTCAATTTAGCTACTGCTTTCTGGTTCTGGAAGACAAACGTTCACAACAGATCGGGTGTGAAAATGCATCAGTTTGGAGACTCTACTAGGGCTATTAATTCGGGAGAATGCACAAACCCAAAACGATGGTCAACAGCTAGAAATCGTTTTGAAATCTACAAAAAAGTGATGCGAGCATTTAACATCAATGAAGTGCCTGATGAAAGAGGCTGCTACTCTTAAATGAAATCTACCGGGCTACTGCTAATTTAGTAATTGTTCAGCTCCCAATTGTATTTTATGGTAAAAACAGTAAAAATGTAGTTTTTTCAAAAACGCTGGCATTTTCAGTCAGCAAAAAAGATTCCCAATTATTTTACAGCAAATAAAATATGAGAAAACGATCAGGTCAATTTTGAGGAGGAGATTGCAAATATGCCAAACTAACGAGAAAGTCTGACATGCATTTTAACAACATCGATCCACGAGCACACTAACGACACACGTGTGTGATTGAATATGATCGTACACACACGCAGAAGAAAAATGAGCTCCGAAACTTGAGACACTAAAACACACTTCAGACACTTCTGCTCTCATTACAAAAAAAGTAAAAAAAACAAAATCTGATTACTTTCGACAACACACAGACACAGTGCATCTGTCCGTTTGTCTGTCTGTCTGCCGATCCATTAGCAAGACAAACACACACACACACACACAAAGAACGCAGAAAAAGCGTAGTTTGTGTACGACAGTCAGACAGTGAGTTTGTATAGCTGCTGCAGCAGAAGAAGATCCAACCACCACCACCACCACCAGGCAAACTCCCACACACATCGAAGTTTGTGCACACACATTCACATCAGCATTGGAATGGTGGTGAAGTTACAATGGTCAGCAGTGCCGCATCGAAAGGTAAGTGACTTATGCGTGTGAGTGAGCAGAAGTGCTCGTCTACATTACTGCTCTGAAGCAGTCTGTTCATCATCTCGCTTGCTCGCATTTAACTTGAAAAGAAAAGGAGAAAGAAGAAATAAAACCGTTACCGTTAGACATGTCAGTCGGTGTGTATGTTTGCTCTAATCGGACAGTCAGTCAGTCAGCTTTGGCAAAACTGTGGCCAGCCAACAATGGCCACTTTCACACATCCTCTTCTCCCTTTCCTTTCCTCTCCTTTGCCATCATCTCTGACTGATGTCCATATTTGAGTTAGTGAGTGAGCGAGTAAGTGTTGTTCAGTCTCCTCAACATGCCAGCAGTTATCCGACATCATCAGCATACTGTTTTGTGAACAGCCAGTGAGTAAGACGTCGTCGGGGATATATTGTATCAAGGGTTAGTTAAAAGGGAGAATGCATAGTAAAATGCTTTGAGGATGATTTGTGACGTGTGTGTGTTGGCTAAAGTAGATTAGTGATTTCAGTCATCATGAATTTTTTCTGTTGTTGTTGCTGTTTTCTTTATACTCTTTTAGTGCACTGTACTAAATGGAATGCATTGTTTACGATGCATTGTCTTGAACGAGGTTGCATTTTGAGTGACTCAACAGAAGTACTGGTTCACCCTCTCTCTCTTTTTAGCATGAGCAGTTAACCGGAAAATTACCGCTAAAGAGGTTGTAACTGAGTACCTGAGTACTTTCACTGCTGATAGCAATTTTCCACTTTCAGGTAACCAATGCTAATTTTAAATTGAGCTCTTTTTTAGTGAAAACATGAACAAACGCATGAATGAATCATAGTTCTAACAAGAAACTGTTTGTTTTGTGCTCTCAAAAATTTTCTGGTCAATATTTTTTTCCATTATAAAAGTTTGGTTTCAAAAACAAACAAAATGAAACATGCCAAGTAAAAAAAACAAGAGACAAGTACACATTATCATCATCATCATCATCATCATCATTGTCCACTTTCACCGCGTTTTTCAGCACGACAGCATGCTAATGAAGTAACAAGCAAAGAGAAGAAGAAGGAAAAAAGACCGTATCACCGGACAAGACAAGAGAGGATGTCAAAAGCGAATGGACAGAAAAAAGAAATAAGTACAACAACATCCGAAGATCCGTTTGCATCAGTCAGTCAGTTAGTCAAAAAGAAGGAGTAATGCACCGTAGTGCCGCCAGTGCTAAGTGAAAAAGTGAGTCAGAAGTGTGCCAGAGGACAGTGTCCGGGCACCGGAGAGTGTCCACCACTGCTGTTGCTGCCAAAGATGGCAGATACATGCTGCAAACAGACAGACAGACACAGCAGTGAAACCGGCAATTACTGAAGAAGAAAAAGAAGAAGAAAGGAAAAAGGTAAAACAGAAGAAAGCAGAAACACTGAACACCACCGAAAGCGTCGTTGTCGAACGCCGCAGCCTAAATCAGCATAACAATGGACAAGAGGTGAGATACTTTCCTTTCTCTTTCAGAGGCAACAAAGGCAACCACCTGAAAGAAGGAGAGGAAAAGGAGAAAGGATAACAAGACATCGACCACCACCACAGCGGCCACTGCCAACGATAATAGGAGTATCAGTAATGATAACCGCACAACAATGTATGATCAAAAGTCAGTCACAGGTACACAGAAATAGTGAAGTCAATAGCAGTAAACTGACTGAACTAGACTGAACTGAAATGTCAGCAGTGAAATTGAAACGTATAGGCCGCAGTGTAAAACAAAACAAAACAGCGCCTAAAGACTTGCTTGCCCTCCCTACATTGCCTAGTGACCTGTGACCGAGCGATTTCTGTTTCGGTGACTGTTGGCTGGCTGGCGGGCGGAGGTCAGGAAGATGGGGAAGAAGAAGAAAACAAGCACTTTCGATGGCAGTCATCCATGTGACCACATAATTATGATTGCTGCACTGGCAATGAATACATCTGCATACCTGACAGCTTTATTAGTTAGAGAGACGTGTTTCAAATGTCAAACGTCGAGGGATACAGAGGAAAAAATTGAAGATTTAAATTGAGTCAGTTTTGCGCAAACCTTGAGCTGACGTATTTCTAACTTTTTTTCTAGCAAAATCTTTTAGTCCAATCAACCACATTTTACTGCAAATACTATTTTCAACTAATCCCCCTTCAATTTCATCACCAATTTTTAAATGCCCATAAAACCCTTTTTAAACCAACAAACTGCACAATTTTCTATTCAACGACCAGCTCTTTTCAGCAAGTGCATCATAAGAATGGGCCCAAATCAAATCATCAATGCTACTACTACTACTACTAAGCTTACTACTAAAACCCACTAAAATGGCCAATTTGAGAGGATAAAGGAGGAGAAGGCAGCTGCTCACCAAATCCCTTGGTTGCTTACTATCAATTAAGCGACGGCAGACTCCCCCGTTTCCTCTTCACTGATCACCTTTCTTCTCCTTCAGAAACGTTGATGATTGATCCCTCTCTCTCTCCTTTTTTCCCTTACTGGTCATCATCGGATTGCCCATTACCAGCAGTTAAGCGGGGCACAGTGCAGCTACAGTTGCAACGGCGGCACCCATCATCAGATGTGTGTGTGCCTTACCTGTCCTGTCCACTTCTACTGCTGATTAGCATAGCACAGACCTGATTGTGATCATTGATGAAATGAACTGACTTGCTGACTGACTGGCTGGCCAGAAGAGTTGTGCCCTCTCTCCCTCTTTCCCTCCACTTCACCTGACCACCACTTTTGGCCTCCAATGTAAACACCACCACCACTGCCTGAAATGTGAGGATAGATCTAAATGAGCACTAGATGGTCACTGGTGATTACCAACTAGCAGACTGGTCAACTGCTGAAAAAAGAGAGAGAAAGAGGGGGCGGCTAATTCGATGATTGCCACCGACAGAAAAGAAGCTCAGCATAGAGGGGAATCGATTCTAAAGGAGGAGGAGAGAAACTCATCTATTTTTGTTCATCAGCTCTCCAAGGATGCTCCTTTTGCTTGCTTGTAATGAAAAAATTGCCTGTTGATCAGCTGCTCCAATGAGGCCATATATCTCCCAACAGCACCACCACTTGATACCACCAAAGTTTGCTGTTGCTGATGATGATGATGACTATGATGATGATGACGACGACTACGACGACGACGACGAGGGAAAAGTAAAATGGTGATGAGGCTGATGCTAAGTTTGGATAAGAGTGCAGAGACTCAGTCTCACATGACATTGACCGCCCTATTGATTGGAGGGGTTAAAACAGACGTCGTCCGATTGCCTGCTTTAAAATCGAAACCGAGTGTATCCCAAACAAGTGCAGTGTCTGTTTGCAGTCATCACGAGGCGCACGACTCTTTGTTTTTGTGACCAGAGAGTCTGATCCGTAAATAAACAGACAAACACACTTTGTTTTCACTGCTCCTTTTTCAACACTTTCAGCGAGTGCCGGCGAAAGTGCTGGTGCATCAAACCGACTCTTTCTCTGGTATGCAACTTTCTAAAAAAGAAACAGAAGAAAACTGCAGACATAAATCAAGCAAAGCACACTGTGTATGTCATCGACAATTGTCGGCGTTTGTTTCGAACCTCCTCAGGAGAGGAATGCGAAGAGGCCTATTAGATGTTAATATCTAGTGCTGTTGAAAGTGCACTAATATCAATCGCAGATACACACACATTGAAGGCCTTTGTCTCGCTCTCTCATAAAAGAAAGAGGTGTCCAATTAGAGGTAATTAGTGAATTAGGTTCCTGCCCGAGGACAGCTATAAATGGCAAAAGAGGGCTAAAGTGGGGCTCTTGACTCACGACAAAGAGCAGGAAAAGAAGGAGGAGGACATTGCAGTTCAAGTTTTGCAGGCTATCCTTCTCTAAAGACTGAGCTAGGGTGGCTCCCAAATGCAAGATCAGCAGCAACAGCAGTTTAAGCACATCACAGTTGGGACCAGATGCCAAGATTGATGAGGGGATTGCAGCAGCAGCAGCAGTAAAGAGCAGTGAGCAGTGAATCACGATCACTAGGCGATCTATTAACACGTCCTCTAAGTGGTGGCAACGATGTTAAAGACGCCCAACGGTCGAAGTCAGACTGAACTGGCAACTTTTTTAGCACTGATAAACAAAAAAGTCTGCAAACGCGTCAGCAAGAGTCTCCTTCAAATAAGTGCGAGTGCAAGTCGGCAATTTGTCGCAGCCATGCACGACCACCTGTTGCTGCTGTTGCTCCTGTTTGCCCGTGTTTTTGCTAAAGAAGGTCCGTTTTGGTAGCCAGTTTGTCTTCAAGTCATACTAACGACAGAAAAAAGTGTCTGTTCCAGCAAAGAAAAAGAAGGAAGGACAGATTAAGCAAATGAGATCACCTGCTGTGGCTGTTACGTGCACAGAAAAATTAAGAAATGAAACGCAATGAAAAAACATTGTCTAGTGCAATGGTTTCAATAAAACCAAATGGTGACTGAACAGCTGATATAAGCTGATTAGCTGGCGGTGATAGAAAACAAAATGGCCAGCTGACTGAGTGAATGTGTGTGTGTTATAATGATGCAAATTGACACCCTGGCTGAAACATTAGAGGAAAACAAGAAAAAGAGAGTTTCAAGCACTGAAGTTGAATCAGTGTGCTCATCTGCAGATTACCATCTCATTGCACTGAAAAAAAGAAGGATTAAAAAGATAATAATAATCATGATGATGAGGATGAAAAGATGAGGATAAAGATGGGTCGGAAGAGGATACTGAACTGAGCAGTATTGTGCTGTTATAATCTGACAAATAATAATACGAGCATGTCATCAGATTAGATTAGGGAAAAATGGAGGAAAAAGGCAGATTAAATTAGTTTCAAAAAGGCTGATTAGGCAGCACCTAGCTAACAAGCTGGCAAGTTGTTGCGGCCAATTGCCCACAAATCGCGCACTAATCAGATTGACCAGCACTGTTATGCAGTAAGCAAATGCACTTTTCACTTCCTTCCTAAAACACTTTTTTGCCTAAAAATTAAATATTCATCTACTTCAGCAGCTTGCACACAAACACACAGTAGCCCACATCATAAAATTTTATATTTACTACGTGCTCACAATTTAAAAAAGTTTTGTTCAGTCAGTTAACAGTTCAGTCATGTTAAATTTTTTTTCTAAGAAAAAATCTTGTACCAACGAAGTGCAAAGCAAAAGTTAAAAACATGAATAAAATTAAAAATGTTTACTGAATTTGTTGCAAAAGTTACGTATATTTTTAGCAGTGAAATAGTAACCAAAACAAGCAAACTTTCAACTGCAACTTTAACTTTGACGCCGCCAATAAATCAGCGTAGATTTCAATCTTAAAATGAATGAAAACACACATAAATACGCAAACACACCACAACAAACTTTAAAAAAAAGTAAATCTTCACTACTGTCGCTGATTAATTTAACCCTTTTGATCTCAAAACTCTTATCTCACTTTTAAACTGAGGTCAGACTAGTGTACAGAGGCAACACACAGCAAACGAGTTGCTAAAAATTTAGCCCAATTTTTGTTTAAAAATTTTTGTTTAGCAAGCATGCAAACACCTTGTCCTTTTAATTTCATCTAAACTTCACCCTAAAAGGCGAACACTTCGGCAAATGGCATTTTAAATAGTTTTTAATTTAAGGACACTAGCAGCTACAGTAGAGTAAGATCAATTTCAGTAGATTAAATTTTAGATAGGAAACTTACTAAGTGCTGCTAGCAGACAGAAAAGTCCAACAAGTAAATTACGATAAATTAGTGAGGCAGCAGAAGTTTAAGTGGCTGATGTGATTTACCTGTTGACCGCCAAATGAGAGCGTATCAATAAGCAGAGCAGCACAAGACCATTGACCTAGAAACAAAGTACAGTTTGAACACAAAAAATGCTTGCAACATTTTGCAGTCATTCTCAACTCAAAGTCACTCTGGTCTCTGCGCTTTTCATTCCATTTTTCATCATTTTTTTCACTCTTCCCAACTCTTTAAACTATCCCACTATTCACTTCATTTGTTCACTTCATTTGCATGAAACAGTGCTCTCCTCACTTTCCTCTTCTTTTTCATCGTCTTCTTTTGTGAACACTGCTCCAAGAGCACAGCCAATCGATTATCACTGGGCACTTTGCAAATTTGCCTGCTTGCTCAAACACATTTTGCACTTTTTTGCTTGCATGTGCTTACATTTGCATTCGCACCCATGTAGACATAAAGCAAACGGAGAAAGAAAACTGTGTGTGTTTGTTTGTTTCAGGAACCCAAACACAAAAGTTTTATTTTTTTCTTTTTTTAAAAGCACAAAGCAGAACAGAGGGCCATAAATTACCAAGAAACGAGCTGTACAGGTCAGTTAGACTGTTAGTGTTTGTTGTGCAAAGCGCATCAAAATTGGTGCACAAACTCCTCAAGACAGAGCAGAACATCGCCTTACAAAAAAACAAAAAAAGTTTGAAAAATATCAGTGCTCGACTTTGGAAAAAAAGAGGAAAAATAAGAAATACTAAATCTGTGTAGCGTGTGCGCAGGCAATATCATTTGTGTGTCATTTCAAACTAACTGCCAAACTCTGAGATTTGATAAACGCAAAAAAGGAGGAAGAAAAAAAAGAGACGATAAATCTTGGACCAAACGATGACGGTGAATTAATGTTTAACGCGAGAGCACGGACACACACACAGATTTACACACTGAAAACTGCTTCATTTGACAGTCAGACAGACTGGCTGAGAAATCAGGCGTATCAAATAAAGACAGAAACAGAAAACAGTCTGAAGCAAAAAAGAAAAAAATGGAAGTAAAATATGGCACAAACTGATAAGACAAACGCAGACACACACACACACACCTGACTGCCTGGCTGACATTGATATTGCCAAAGATGAGTCGGGAAGAGTGCATCAAAAAGGAAAAAAGAGCGTAACACGGAGGAGAAGCCGCAGAACTAAATACTAAAAAGACAAAATGATGAAGCAGGATGCTCAAGCAGCAGCGAAAATGCCAACAGCAGATTGAGCGAGTGATAAATTGACAAGTGTGCAATTGCAATGCGCAGCGGCTGCTTTGTCTATTGTCAAATGATACTTTTAAGTTACGCTAACAAAAATTCAGTTGTCGTAGAATAAGCAATGATTGCCCACTTGTGCTCAGGTGACTTTAAAACATGACAAAAAAGAAAGAGAAAAGAAAAGTGATAATAACAAGTAAGGGTAATAATAATGATAATAGAAATGAAAACAAATGCCGCTGGAATGCCTCTACTTGCTGGTCTTGGCTTTCTTCATCAACATCTTGTTCTTCATGACAGTGGCAGTATTGGTTCCAGTTCCAACAGCCTTTGGAGCGGTGGTTTTGCCAGGGGTGAGGGGAGTGGGGGTAGTGATGAAACCCTTGCTGGATGACCCTTCCTTTCCAGTGGCTGTGGGAGTGGGGGTGATGGCGTTGGCTGTGGGAGTGGCATCGGTGGTAATCTTGCCTGCTTTCTTCGGTTTCTTCAGTTTGGACCGGCTGCTCTCTCCAGTACCGCCCTTGGTTTTGCCTCCGTAGAGCACACAGAAACAGCAGTAGACCACTACAAGCAGCACAATGAGCATTCCAAAAATGCTAGTGACGAGAAAATAACTGATTCGGCTGAAAGGGCCGACTGAATCGCAGAGGAAAAAGTTCTTGTACGGTATACGCGCCACCAGAGTGTTGTCCGTGTAGATGCGCACCTCCAATTTGTCCACGTATTTTCCCTCAATTTTTTCTTGGAACTCTTTGAGCAAAAAGAAACGGTTTGGGATTCTTTGGTAGTAGCCACCATCAATCCTGCCTGCATCACGAAGATCCCCAACCAGTGCGTTTGTTTGGGCAACACTGTGCATTACCACCCAAAGATGTGCGTGGTTGGAGAGAGAAAAACATGAAGAAGAGAGAACATCAGCCCCAGTCACCTTCCGTGGGCGCCCATCTACTTACGGAACTTCTCCTTTCATGTGGTAGTGAGGAATTCTCTTAAAGTCAAGAACAGTCCATTCAAGTTCGGGGTAGTAGGCAATGGGCATCCAGTCAGAGGTGATCATTTTGAAACCATGATGAAGATGGTTCTTGGCATAGCACCAGTGATGCTGCTCCAGAGAAAAGTTGTGCAGTGGGGCTAATCTAAGCATAGTCTTATATACTTCGGGCGCAATGTGAAAGAAGGCAAATGAGTCATTGGCCAGTCTGCGAGTACCGTCGGGCGCCATGAAAAAGACGCTCAACTTATTGCGAATACTCTGTTCGGCATAGTAGAGAAGGGCCTCAAAGTTGAACAGCACTTTGGCGTTTTGGGAGAGGTCCACCGAGGCCGTCGTCTCTGTGCCCTCTCCGGAGACGCTGAATTGGTTCGCGGGGACGCGCACCATATTCCAGTCATCATCGGCGATGTAGAAGTAGTTCCCCAGAATGCCCATGCCTTTCAGGCGGACGGGAGTGATGACATTGAGCCACTTCTTGCAAACATCAAAGACTTTCTAAGGTGGTGGAGATAGAATGAGAGTGTGAGAAAAATGAAACTTTGCAGAAGTGATGACGAGCAAACGGTACCGGTACCTTTTGTTCTTCAGTTTCATTCTGACCGGCAACAAGATGGGGGGAATGAAAAACAACAAAAACGGCAATAAAGAGAAAAACAGTTGACAGTGAAGCGGTCATGACTGTTTGGGCCAGGGGTTCACAAAAAAGGTGTCTTTGAGAAACAAAATTGTGCTGTAAACAGAGGTGAGCTAGTGATGACAGTGAAAAGATTGAGCAAGTTATGAATTGACCAGTGAGCAGCAGATGTTTTGTTTTTAAAGGAAAAAACAGTCAGCTGACGCGGTTTTTTAGAACTTGTTTGTAGTGATGGCGACTTTGTTACAATGGTAAGGTGTCAAAAAAACTTTTTTCCCATTTAAAAAATGTTTTTATTTCAGAGATGTTTCTAGCATTTGGACACTTTTTTTTTTTTGCAAAAATGCAACAAAAAATGATTTCATCATTGGAAGTGCCAGTTCCAGCTCCAGTAAGACGGAAAAACTTTCGAGAAAACGGCGATGTTGTTTGAGGTGGGATTCTGGTACCACAAAAAACCTATCGTGTATTTTCAAAATCATGTTTTTGCAAATTGGTAATAATAAATACAAGCACACACTGTGCTGGTTGAATAGCAGTATAGTTTCCTTAATTGGAACAACACTTCTCATTTGGTATTCGAGACACTCAACACTCTAAACGTGTCAGCGCTGATGTAGTGTTCATTCAGCAAAAGTGTATAGTGTACACAAAGTGAGAGCAACATAATACAAGTGCAAAACAGACGCCAGACTAGACTCTAATGCATCATTTGAATATGGCATCATATTCACCCAATATGGACTTTACACAGCATCTAAAAACGAACTTTTCGTCAGTCAATACAAAACCACAAAGTCAATGTCAGTCAGCCAGTCAAAGTTGATGTGTGATGAAGTCGTCAGGTGATAGCCAACGATTTTGGTAAAATTTGCAGAAATCAAATAAAAACATAGCCCAAAACAAAGAATGAATTGAGCTGTTCGGTTAAGCTCGCTTGCAAGGTTGTTTTTACAAAATATTGACAGGCAACAAGTAGGTTAGAATAATTGAACGGCAACATTGAATACTTGGTAGATTAAAAACACATGCAAATACCACTGACCATCAATCAAAAAGTTTTGGTAGAGAAGATCCACCTGGAATAACTGGATACCGTCAATTTAGGTGAGGTAGAAAAGGGGGAAAAGTCGGATAGTTTTACTGATTGACACCGATAAGCAATGGAAAACTGAATCTGTTTGCCTATCGGTCAGTTAGTGAGTTAGTGAGTTGGTGTGTGTGTGTGTGCGTTTGACAGATGCAAATTGACAACAAATCTGAGTGTGTGATCAACAGGTGTGTGCACGCCTGATTTGTGATGTGAGTGAGTGTGGGGGCTGTCAACTCAAATTAGATTTAGCCAAAACTCTGTGTGAGTGGGTCTATCAATGCTGACTGAATGTAAATAAATCTTCACTTGAATGAAATTCAATGAGATATTATGCAAATATAAATACTGGTAAAAAGGAGGTTAAACTGCTGATGATGTTTCAAATTAAAATAAAAATAAAAACAAAAATTTAAGTGTGTCCGTTTCAAATTAAGCAAATGGTTTCTAGAAAAGTAAATAAAATAACTAGACAAAAAATGCAAAATCTATCTTTTTGAAAAAGATAAAATGCTAAAACTGTAGCACCATCTGTTGATTAAGCATTGAAGTTTGAGACATTGGTAAAATCTTAAAATTCAGATAAGATCATTGAAACATTTTTTGAACATTTATAGAATGATCCAAAATAAAAAAAATTATTGTTTTTTTTATAAAACACGTCTAAAACATTTCAAAAACATTTAAAACTATCAAATAAAAAGGAAACGGAAAACTTACATTTTTTACGGTTAAAATAAGTGTTAGGAAAGTTTATCTCCAGAGGGCAGGTAGTGAGCTAGCCAAACTCTAAAAAAACAAAAAAAACATAAAAATTAAATCAAAATGAAAACTGAAAACACTCAAAATAAAATGGCAAAAACTCAAGATATTCAAGTATGCTACTGCAACTTTTAATTTGGACAGTACAGTGCGCCACACCAAAACGATACCGGAACTGAACAAAACCCGTTAAAACAAGTAAAACAAAAAGTGCCACTAGCTAAAAACACAACAGCCCAAGGAAAAGCAGCCCCAAAATGGCAGCACAATGGCACATCACATCAGACCATCACACACATCTGATCTGATTTGATCACTTTTCTTTCACTTGCACTCTCGCCCTGTAATTTCCATTGCATTACCTCCACTCTGTCTTAGACTTTACTTTCCACCATTTGTCAAACCGTGGTGCTAAATACAAATTAACAAGGCGGCTGTTGTTGCCGTTGCAGTTGCTTGCTGTCACACAAACACAATTGCCGCTTTTCATGCCGCTTGTTCACGCCTGCTGATCTGTTGCACAAAAAGGCGCTAAATGCAGCCCTTTCTCTCTTTTGATGATTATCTACGTGTCGGAAATGCGTAAAACAAGCCGGAAAGCTTGAGTTGAAAGGCTAAATTAAATTACAAAACAAGCGTATTTTTTTCCATTGCTATTCATTTCAACTGCAATTATCAAAAGAAAAAGGCAAAAAAGAATAATATTAACTTTTTTACTGAAAACGGCCCAATTTAAACTAGAACACCAATCTAAATTTTCAAAATTATATTTTTTGCTAATCCCCAGTTCTAGATTTTGTTTCTCTAAAACGTAGAAAAACAACAGCAGCAGTAAATGCTCCCTTTTTAGTGTAAAGACACTCATAATTCACACAGCCGTTATCGTGCATACACTACTAAACAGTCGCCTGGCGCCCAAGTTTTTAATCGCCTAACCATTCGAACCAATAAGGAAGAGGATAAAAAGAAATTAAAAAATAAGCAGAGCTAATAAATAAACAGCTGGCACATTTTTTATGCTAAGGATTTTTTCTTTTCAGCTGAATCCGCTCTAGAGCGGTGATTTGCTGGCGAAAAATAACTTCCGCCTACAGCTATTTAATCTGCTGCTGTTCCTTTTCAAAAGAGGGTGATACATGGCAATGGCTTGTCCTGGCACTTTTAAGTGAAATGGAGGGAATTAAACTAGTTTCAAATGTCAGAAAAAACCCTCAGACGCTGGCAACAGCAGTTCAAGAGCATGTCACTGCCGAGCGCAAAGTAGTACCTCTTCTTTTATTTATTTACATTTAGTAGTAATATTGATGATCGGCAGACGATAAAGTCAGTGCCGAGTAAAGTGAGTTTGGCAGTAGTGGTGACGCACAGTTCAGTTTGAGTGAGTGAGAGAAAGAGGGGGTGATGATAAATGACCAGAGAACATAAAAGGGACAACAAGGACAACAACACCGACCAGGACGACCAGACGACCAAAAGTTGAGGCTAAAGTCGGTCAGGACAACTTTGTAGCTAGAGAGAAGAAGAAGAAAAACTCCTGTGTCTTCAGTGTCGCGCCTAAGTGCCGCCCGAGGCTGCTGCAGTTGGTGACACTGCTGCCAAACACTAGAAACTGCGTTTGAAGTGCTGCTGGCAGTGGTATCTTCGGTGTTATCTGCTGAACTGTAACTAAACAGACCAGTAGAGTGTAGTGAATGAAGGTCGACTTTGGCGGCGGTGGTAGTAGTGGCGGGGTAGTTCATTCCGCACATTTTTTCGATGATTTGTCACCTCGATTGCGCACTCTTGATGACATTTCTTCCCTTCTCCTCCTCTGATGGTAGTCCTTACCACTGCCTGACACTGCACAAACATTAGCCAGTCAACAGTTCTTCTTCTTCTTCTTATTTGACCTACAGGCACAGAAGAAGAAGAAGTACCACTGCTGCACAGTAGTGCAAAAAGCGGACACAACAGAGTCAGACCTTGACCTTCAGAAGAGGTGTCAGCAAGCTACAAACAGGATCCTAGGGTCGAGACAAGACCTAGACAGGTTTTCAGACAGATAAGTGCAGACAAGACAGACAGCAACCATGCTCATTACCTAACCTGAGGTCAAAGCAGTTTCTGCTCTAACCTAGGCCGCGCCTAGGGCCAGACAGGGCAAACAGGTCACGCAGACAGACATACACACACACAGCTATTAAAAGGCACTACAGGTGGTCGTAGTGGTCAATCACTGCTGACCGCCGCCATTCTCTAGCTATAACTGTAACCTTGGACTTGAGAAACTTTAAAGCTGAGAAAAGGACAAGAATAAAATTAAAAGGTAAAAAACTGTAACAAAAAAGAGAATAAGTAAGAGAGAAGGATGAGGTCATCAAAAGATGATAGTCGGTCAAATTGTTGCCCTGACTGGGAAAGTGAAGTGAATGAGGTTGAAAAAAGAAGACAAAACCAGCGTTCTTTTTGTTGCCTTTCTTTTTTCTGCCCAGGTCAGTCAGTCAACTCAACAAGTACATTTTTTTCACAGTGACCACAACTCCAAGTAGCCAATCAATTGACAGGCTAAGAAAAGACTCAGCAAATGATTGAAAATGAAGCAGACAAGAAATCTGCTGCTACCACCGCCGACCGTGTGAATCATCACCACTATTACCACAAATGCAAAAAGCAGCTCATCCTAATCAGCGTCCATTTTTAATTAAATAATAGCGTAGCGGATCAATGCTTAATTAACCTGCAGCTGATCTGCGCAGATCAGCAAATGACTTTTGCCAGTTCAATTAGCAGGTAACGAGTGCAAGTTGCAGTTGCAGTTGCAGTTTCAGTGCTCAAACATAAATAAAGAACGGTTTGAGAAAGAAACCATCGACGTTGAAAAGAAGCACTTGCCTACTCACTGCGCCAAACTAGACCTCTTCTCGTAATTGTGCCATTTTGCATCTATCGATCGATGACCAACAAGAGCAGCAGCATTAACCTACAAACTAAGTGGGAAGAAGAAACATCTCCCACTCTGATGTTGCTGACAGTTTGCTCTTACCAATCGATAATTGCCCCAACCAGCCAGTCATCCTTCCCTTCTTCCTTTCTTTCAGCCGCATCCTCCACTGAAAGATGCAGCTCGCCAATCAATAGCAGACCGATAGCAAGTTAGAGTGCTTCTAATTGCAGGCAGTTAGACCCCAACAATCGCCGACAATGGCAGACACCCATAAACTGGCCAAAGCTGAAGATGCAAGCGAGGATGCCAGAAGAGTGTATCATTACCGGCAAATTACCCTCTTTCAAAAAAGAATATTAAGATGAAGAAATATGCGGTAATAGGCAAATTGGGCAAAATAGCATAGTAGAGAATCAGTTAGGCCCGTTGTTGATGTTGTTGTCTTTGATCTTGACCTTCTCCTTCTTGGTATCAAGATAACCTAATTTTTACTACTGCTGCTTATTATCATTATTGATCAAAACATATCTACAAAATCGAGCAATCATCGTCTTTAAAAACAGAATTCAAAAACGGAAAGACAAATGTTCCCCGTTTATGACACTGAGCGCAAGCATTTCTGGGCCAATTTGCCCTGCTCAATCAATCAGCCGCTGTTCGGGTGCTAAACGTAAAAGAAAGCAAAAAGATCGTAGCATCAAGACAACAATCAGATAAGGCCAATCATTTCACCTTTGCTGGTGGCTGGCAACTCTTTATAGCCAGATCGATCGTTCGACCGGCCAGTCAGTCAGTCAGAATGTGCAAATAGTAAATCATCATCATCATCTTTGACTTGCTTAGCTGGCCAGATCACTGCCACCAATCTATAATTAGAGAAACAAATTAGGCTTATTATGTCATTAGTGCATTAGGACGAGTGGTAGTGGTGGTGATGGTGGTGGCAGTAACAAAAAATAGAATGCAGAAAAAAAAGAAGAAGACTAGAGTGCACGATCGAGGACAGCAGCAGCAACGGCAGCAACGGTTGCAACCTTTCTCTGCGCCCAAATTGACATCGATTTCAGTATTATACACTCGTTGGCACATATCCCCCTTTTCTTCCATCTATCTCTCGGTACTGATCGGTCGTGATCACTGACCAACAACACAACGACCGCAGAAAAGCGAGCAAAGATAAAAAGTAAAGAGACGCCCAGGACTTTGCGGTAGGGGGAATAATAAAAAGCAGCAGCATCGTCAGCAAAGTGGCCATTTTGCCGATTACCGAGAAGACAAATAGAGAGAAACAGCTGAGGAGAGAACAGATTGAAGTTTTAGTCCATCTATTGACTAGTTACCATTAGTTCTTCTAATAAAAATCTGTTTCAATGAAATCCCTTTGCTGCAAGTTCGGGCATTGTGTCAATGTCAAAGTGGTTGCAGGTAACACAAAACGGACAGCAGCTTTCTAAGTTTGGCTGACTTACTGACTGATCTCCTCTTTCTCTCGGATCAATCACCGAGCAGCTGTGGCAACTGATTCGGACAGATCACCACCGTTGCAGTGGTCTTCGTCATTATCATCATCATCATTCTCCCTACGATGTATTGGTCTCCTTTCAACGATGATAAAGGACAGCAGCAGAAGTAGCATCAGCAGCATCCCTCCTCTCCTCTTTTCAGCTGTAGTGCGTTAATTAAATTTACACATCTTCAGCGGTACATATCAGTGCTGTGTCTCTGTGTGTGTGCTTGCTTCACCTCAGGGGATGTCGGCAAAAGAAATGCATCACGAACACCAATGACATCAGCAGTGCAGGGGGAAAGGAGAAATAGGGAAGCGGCGCAAAAGCAGCAAAAAAAGTGGCTCAAAAATAGCTCACTGATCGATTTCGAAATAGCTCGCCACAATTCACTGCTGAAAGCACTTCTGCTCGCACTTTGCATCAAAGAGTTCGACGAAAAGGAGAAAAGCTTATCACACATTCACCAGCTCGGTGCAAGTGTCGCAAGAGAAAGAGGGAGAGGAAAAAAGAGGTAACAGCCCAGCTTTTTCCATCAATCAGGCGCCCGTTTAAATAAATTAAAACATCACCATCTTTAAAAGGTGGTAGTCTACAGATTACACACACGAACAAACAGTGTGTGTACACGGACACCAAAGTTGCTGTTGCAGGAGCTACCTGACACACAAAGCAGCAGCAGCATCAGGCATGCTAATTACGGGACAGTAATACTAATACCACTTTGGTCTTCCTCTTTTCAGGTCACCCGGAGCTTCCTCTAATGACGGCGATAGTGGCACTTTTCACCCCTTTTCTAGTGGCTGCTAATTGCAGAGAGGAGACAGAGAGAAAAAGATGAGAAACAAGAAACTTGACAAATTATTGTGCTCATTATTTGATCAGATGACTGCTGCTGCTTCTACGAAATCTATCAACCGCAATCAGCTGGTATTTCTAATTTCTTTCAAAAAAAGACCAAGGGCATCTAAAGTATTGATATTTTCAAAAATTGGCTATCTGGGCAGATAAATTTTTAGCATTTTTCTCATCGGAAAAAAAGAAAAGAGTGCTTGTTAGGCAAGACACAAAAGCATCTACAACTGCAAAAAATCTAGGCGAGCAGTTCTCTCAGTTATTGTGTATGCCAACTAACAGTTTTGAATAACGGCTTTAAAAGTCAAAGATTTAAACTGCCTTGCGACTTGATACCCCAAAAGTAGTAGTAGTAGTAGGCAAAAATAGCAAAATCTCAATCGCCAGAAAAAACCTGAAGTTGAATTGAGCCTGCATTGAACCTTCTTCTTCTTCTTCATCCTCTTCTCAGCAGACAACAGTCGACAGGCGTCCATAAATTAGCAAATTAAATTAGCTCATTTGAGCATCAGCGCAGGGGAAAACAACAACACCGAAGTCGGAAACAATAGACTAAACCTCAGGCCCTCCAAGCCTGAACATCTAATCTAATCTGGCAGTCGAGGAAACACTGCTGATTGACTGATCTCCAGCAGAGTGGTCAGGGGTAAATCAGTGGAGGGGTACATAATCAATCAGCCATTGTCAGCTGATGCTGATGATCAACCGGTCATGCTGAAAAATTGCGGTCAAAATCAGAGAGTCAAAAGCAACAAAAAGGTTGATCAAGAAAATGTCGGAGGGTAAAATGATGCAATCTTCATTGGTGGCCTCATCTTTTTACAGCAAAAAAATGTTAAAAATGAACTATAAAAATAAAATTCTCGTGCTCATAAACCGTAAGCTTAAAAATGCAAATTCTTCTAAAACAAAACACTAGCACACTAGCGAACACAGCAGCATAATGGAGCAATTATGCAAATCATCTTGATCACTAGATTTTAATCTCCCCCCCCCCTTTCCTCAAGTCTGCACCAGTAATCCCCACTTGGCCCTGATACCTGACATCAGAGAAAAAGCATTCTGCCATCTTCTTCTTCTCCTTCCCCAATCACTGCCAATGGATTTCCACCATTTTATCTGTCCACCAACACTGCCTTACATTTTGCTCTTGCTATTGAGATTGCACTGTGAGGACTAATTGCAAAGCTGCAGCAACAGCTTTTGCTAGCTTGCGCATTCCTCGCGTTCCTCGTGGGCCGAAGTAGCAGCAGCAGCAATTCTGAACGGTGGCTAACGGTGATAGCTGCTGAAACAACGACGACGACCAGAGCTGAGAAGAGGCGGCAGAAAGCGCAGTAGCTGCAGGGCCAGCGGCAGCAACAGCAGATCTACGTGAGTCTGTTGATGATGATGAGAGGTAGACAAGAGAGGGAGAGAGAGAAAGAGAGGGAGCAAATGTCGAGCATTCGATTTCCCGATCGGTACCAGGAGCACTGTGCTACGAGGCAGCAGCAGCCTTGACCTTGCTTGTGCAACGGGAAAGAAAAAATTTAACAGCAACAACAGACGAAGAGGAGCAAGCCACCTACGGAGGCAGTTTGCTCGTCTGTCTGACTATGTGTCTGTCCGTCTGTTTGCCTATGTATGTGTTCTGTTTGCCAGGCAGGTGAGTGAGCGAGTGCGAGGTGCCTCGCATCAGCCCTGCATCCTCTTCTGTTTGAAACGAGAGAGTACCGTTGCTGCTGTCTAATCGCATTCGATCAGAGTAGAGTAAAGTGTGCTGCTGCTAAAACGGGAGAGAGAAAAGGAGAGCTCTTCTTCGGTGGGTCGTGGCCAATTATCAGCATCGGCGGCAGGAGCAGCACTGGCCACCGGCTAATCGGCACCGTTGCAGTGTCAGTTCGCAGATCGAAGAAGAGAGAAAGAGAAAGAGGAGAGAGAACTGAACTGACCACTGCCCATCGCAGTCTGACCCATGGAAGAGTAGCACCCAGTAGTGTGGTAGGTACTGACCGCCATCGATATCTTCTTCCAAAAGCGGAGAGATAGAAGCCGCACGCCGTCACTGAAGCACCGTTCATTTCACGGCTGGACGTCCTTAAGACAGATTCGCGTTCGGTCGACTTCTGACTGCAAATTGTTTAGCATCAACTTTGGCCAGGTGAAACACTGCCGTTTGTTCATTTTGCAAACCTTCACCACTGACCCCTCACTCAACAGCAAGCAGCAGCCATGTTGCAGAAGCACTTTTTCCTGGGTAACAAAACCCTCACTTTTTAAAGCTTCATTTAAACTTCACACTCTTTTATTCCAGGCTTTCTGCTCCTACCAATCTTGCTTCAAGTCGTCACTAGTCAGACGATAGCAAAGCAAGGCCAACCGTCTCAACCCCCCAAAGATCCCTTGACCCCTCTTCAACATGCTCCCCTAACCATTCCCCTTCAATCAGCTCCTGCCCCAGCACCAGCACTTCCACCCAAACCCCAAACTATCAACAAAACCCCAACTTCCAGCACCAATGAACAACGCACCGTTCCCCAGCGAACTTCCGTACCAGCTGCTCATCCTCCGCAAACTCCCGCAGCTGCAGCATCCTCCTCCGGACACACCTCCCCCTCCGGACAGCCTCAACCTCCGCCAAAACAGCTCACCAAACCGGTTCCGGTCAAGCGAACAATGAACAGTTTCAACGGTCCACTCTCCTATGGAAACAACAACAAGCTGATCCAGTCGTTGATCAACCAGTACAACGGCCAGTACGTCCAAAAGCCGTCCACCGTCTACCGAAGTCCCCTTCCCTCAAGCTCGCTGCAGTCGCTAATGAACAGCATCACCTCCGGCTTCAATCTTCGTCCCATTGGCCGCCGCAGTGGAAAGGGCAGTCCCCTCGACAACGCCCTCTACAGTCTGAACGCCATTCCCGATAGTACCGGTGGAAACGTTGGTGCACCAGGCGAATTCAACATCAACAACATCAACGCCATCAATGAAATGATCAGCACTGCACTGAACACCATGAACTCCGCCGGAGGAGGTAACCCAATGAACCCAGCTGGAAACGCCGGCGTTAACTCCGGCCTGATGTCCACCGTGGGCTCCTTCCTCAGCTCCAACATTGGCAAACCGAGCAAAAAGCTGCTCTTTGAGTTCCCCAAAGCCATCTACAAGAGCATCGGCGAGAAGATCTCCGGAGCGGGTGAGGCGGCCGTCAGTGCCACCGTGCCCCTTAAAGACTCCTTCTTCAGCACCATCAAGTCCTTCTACAGTTACCTGAAGCCGAATCGAGCTGGTGGTGGAGCACAGCTGACTGAATCGAACCTTGCCGCAGCGGCCGCCGCCGCAGCTGCCGGCTTTACCGGTCAGTCGCAAGATTCAGGTGCAAACTCAAACGGCCAAAGCTCTTCAGGAAACGGCGGAGTTTTCAACTTTAAGCGCCGCCAGTCGATGGAGTCGCCCTATGTGTACCACTTTGCCGCCGCTCAGCCGCAGATAACCGGCGGTAATGGAGGTAATCAGAGACAGCAGGGAAACTGGCAACAACAGCAACAGCAGCAACCTCAACAGCAACAGCAGTGGAACGGAAACTTTGCCAACTTTCAAAAACAGCAGCAACCTTCATCAAACTCCGGAGTTCAAAACAGCAACTCGCAGTTCATTCACCAGGCAGCAGTGGAACAATACAACCGCCAGCCGGTTCAGTTCAACTCTCAGCAGTTTGACCCGACCACCAGTGCCCAGTTCAACCAGGCCCTGCAGCAGGCACTCTTTGGCATGTCATCGGCTGAATCACAGCAGCAGCAGCAGCCTTCCTCCAAGGTGATTCCCTACGGCACCCGAATGCAGCCCCTTGAGTCGCAGCAAATTCCCGTCCTCCACCACCACCACCAACAGCAACCCCACCACTCATCCGGCCTGTACGCCCGTTCCAAGGAGCTCTTCAACAAGATTGCCCGAAAGGCCGCCCCTCGCCATCCCCAACCCGCTCAACCAGCTCAGCCCCAAATTGCCCAGTTTCCCGGACAGTTCCTCGGCAGCCCCGCCGCCCCGAATCAGCAGCTCTCCAGTCAGATTCTCACCAAAGTTCAGTCGAAGTTGGGCACCCTTCCCACCGCCTACAATCAACAGCAGCAAGTTCAACAGCAACAGCAGCCTCAATCCTCCTCTCCTCTAGGCCAGTGGACCCAATCAGTTCTTCTTAGCAACCCGCCCTCCCAGCCCGGCCAGCAGAGTCAGTGGACGCAAAACACTCAACAACAGACCCAACAGCAGCAGCAGCAGCAACCGAGCTCAATCACCAGCTACTACACCCAGCAGCCAATCAGCCAACAGCAGCAACAGCCTTCAAACGGCAACCAACAGCAGCAAAGCTTCTCCTTCCAGTCTGACCAATCTCAACAACAATCTCAGCAGCAGCAACTAGGCCAGTACATTGGCCAGCTGGCAGGTACCTCATCTGTGACCAGCAGCAGCACGCCCTCCTCCATCAGCGGCGTAACGAGCACCAGCGTCAGCATCAGCAAGAGCATCTCCTCCTCTTCTTCCTCTTCCTCCTCAAATCAACAACAACAGCCTTCCTCTTCCCAGTTGGACCAGTCAATGATGGTGGAGGGCCACGACCAGGGCATGATGTCTGACCAGGCTGCTGATGGACCACTCTATTACTTCGAATCGGGTCCTGGAGCAAGTGGAGCTGGTCACCAGGAGGGACATTCCAGTGAAGATCAGGCTGCTGCCGCTCAGCACCAGCCAACAGATAGCAACTAAAATGAACTACAACCATCAACCAAACTACTAATCACCATCTTTTCAACCACCACAAAAACTAGGAAACTGTAATAAAAGTAAACTTGTCCCTCGATGTAAACAAATCACTACCACCTCAAACTTCTCTGTCAAATACTCTCTCTCTCTCTCTCTGCTTTTCCTCGGGTCCTGAACTTCTTCTCATTTTTCTTTTTCCCATTCTCTATTTTTCTTTTTAGGTCCCATCAGTCTTACTCATAGAAATCTCGCTTTTTTCTTTCTTTCTTTCTTTCTTTCTATTGAACTTGAACCACCTGTCAATTTTCTTCTTCTTTTTCTTGTGAAGTTTCTCATCTCATATTCCTCTTCTTTTCACACATCTATCCAACTACCTTATTTATTTCTACTCCTTTGCTCACCATCATCACTCGCTGTTATTATTATTTATTTCTTCTTATCTTATTTATTTACTCCCTTTTGTGTACCATCTCCCAAACATGCCCACTCATAGCATAACATAATAAATAAATACAAAAAGTGAACAACTAACGAGAAGCAGCTTTAGAAATCTTTTCAAGTAGTAGTTAGTGGCGCGTGGGCGCCAACTGTCGAAATGAAGTAGGTCAAAGTCAGCCAGAGCAAAGTGGAGTGTAAACATCACCCCTTTTATAAAAAAAAGTAAAGAGATTGAGATGTCTGTCAAAATTTCCTTGCACTGGCAACAATATTTTGACGGTCATAATCGGTGGCGTCATTATTATTGCTACCACCACTACCGCTACCAAAGGATTCTAAATTGGCGAGGGAAAAGGGAGAGAGAATAGCGCCATTGCCTGTCATTGAGCATTGAGGCCAAAAGGTCTGGGCATCAAACTAGAGCACCCTATCGATAATCGGCCAAGCTGTTGGCTGCCTGAGCTGGATCAGCAAATAAACACACAAGCGCGCATCACGATCACCCCCGTCCGTCTGTACACTGTTCTGCCAAACATAGAACATCGGGTGTGATGCTTATCAGCAGACAAGCGACGTTCATCGATGCTAATCTCTGCATCCAAATCCGTCCGTCTGGCAATCCTTTGCCTCGGTAATTGGCATGCTCAGTGGCAGCAGCAGCAGCAGCCATCACTCAGCGATCACCGGTGCACCATGAAGAGTGGTGCCGAAGAAGTGGTGGCAGTGATCACGGGGGCATTAATCACCCGACTGCTTAATTAGGCAGTCGTGGGCAGCAGGAGATGCTGAGAAGAAGAAGAAGAGCACCAAAGGCTTTTCTTGGGCTCGGTCAACCTTGAGCCAGAGGATCTCGTTCTTTCAAAATAAAGCATCACCAGTCTAATTAAAGCAATTAGAAAGCAGACACAAACCTGAAGAGTCCGTGCTGATGGTGGTGGTGATGGTGGTGAATCCGTGAGAAGTGGTGGTGATGGTGGTGAAAACATCTCAAACTGATGTGTGGACAGGTGGTGATGGTGGGTGAGGTGGATGAGGAGGATGCACACTGAGAAAGAGAGATGAGCCCAAGTCGATGAGTTGACGATTGATGAGCGCGGCGATTTTGTTCAGCTAAAGAAGATCGGATTCCAGGGCAGACAGACAGGCAGTGGGAGACTGATCGGTTGCATAAGTAGGTAAAGAGGTAAAATATGGGCTTGTAAAGTGTGTTGAAAGCTGGGAGAGCTGAGATGAAAGCACAAGAAAGAAGAGATCGATCGGCAATAAACAGCAACGGTTTTTGGAGAAAACTGCCATGAAAACAGGCTGCTGACTGTGCACAACAAAAGTGACAATTTTTATGCCAAGTGCTTGCTCAGTCATACCGGTCATCGCCATAAACTTGACTCATCATTGCCAGCTAAAGTTGAACTAAGCAAGACAAATGAACAATAATGCAAACGCTTTAATACTTTAAAATGACAAAATACTGATCC
This sequence comes from Tyrophagus putrescentiae, assembly GCA_024499935.1. NCBI lineage: Eukaryota > Metazoa > Arthropoda > Arachnida > Sarcoptiformes > Acaridae > Tyrophagus > Tyrophagus putrescentiae. The sequence continues at coordinate 3,087,121 of JAMZRA010000008.1, forward strand.
CCAAAAGATGATAACTTCTTTCTCTTATCACTTTTTGAAGCATTTGCCTGAGCCCCAGCCGAGGAAGAAGCAGACGCCCAGAGGTATAATAACGTAGAAAAGGCAACAGAGGCAGAGCGCAATGATGCTATAGAGAAGGTCAGCGGAGGAATTTTCCTCTTTGCCCAGTGACACCACCTTTCCATCAGCGTCAAAGCCAACTGAAACACCATCACCATCTTCAGCAGCTGGAGCGGCAGCAACACTGGTGATAAGGGCGATGATAATGGCAAACTTGAGACCAGCTAGAATTGTGCAGCTTTGACTAGGCATTTTGAGAAAAGAACAAAAATATGGTGATTTTGAAACAGATGATGACAGGTAGTAAAACGTGAAGTAATTTTTTAACTCAAAGAACTTTAGAAATCGAACACCAAAACACATTTCAGAAATGACAAACACGTCTCCGCACACCAACTTTTAAAATTACAGTTTCATTTATCTTTACCACAACAACATTTTTGCTTATCATGAGCTATTTCTTTCCACTGCTCTCACAGATTTTGGTAGTTTTGGTAGTACTGATGATCAGCATTTCCAGCTCTCTGACTGAACAAGAAGAAGGCGGCAAAACCCAAGAGAACATCATCTGTAGCAACAACAGCAAAAACTTCGAGATTGTTGGCTCAACTTTGCTGAAAACTTCTCTGACTCTCTTCCTCTTTGACGTCTCCGCCGGCCACCACCTGGTGCTCTTCGTGCCGGCCAATGAGGTGGCCGCCTACCTTCCCGCGGGGACCATCCCACTGAAGAACACCACCACTGCCCTCTCCTTAACCTCCGCCTTTGGTTTTGATCCGGCACTTGAGCCAGGTAAAAAGCCTCGACAACTCGCCACTGTCAAAGCTTTTGCACCAGAAGATGTAGAAAATCAGTTACCTCCAAACCAGGAACCAAAAGCCATCCTAGAACTTCTTTTCTTCTACGACCCAGCGGAGAGCAGGAAGGTAGATGAGATTTTACTCTTTGAAGAAAAAGAAGGCGGCAACCAGAGCACCGTTCAGTTTGGGCACCGTCGAAAGAGGCTGCCACCAAAGCAAAAACACCTTGAAGTGCGCGTTCTCGACGACCAGGCGACTGGACTGCTCTTTGTGCAATGTGCTCCATTTGAGGGTGGTGCCCACGCTTTGACCTGGTGCGTCCAGGACATCGAGGTGAAGAACCGCAAGGAGTGGTTCACCTCAAACGTCTGGTCGTCCTCAGCAGCATCAGCATCAAATGGAGTTTCAGAATCACCAAATTTTGTCAGCGCCACTCAGGTGTCCATCACCGTGGTGGAGGTTCCCATGCAGGCAATTGAACTCCCGCAAAACAGCACCTCATCAAAAGCAGAGGACACTATTGTCTCGCTGCTTTTCGTTGAAAGTGCTCACGTCTCTATAGTGCTCGCGAAGCTAAAGGAAGACCAAGGCAGAAGTGGATATCCGGTTCGCTGGCGACGGCTGAACGGCTTCATCATCCGCCAAGACGGGAACAGCGGAAACGGTCTGGTGGTCCTCTTTGCTGACAACTTTGTGTACACCTTTGAAGACCGCTACGGCTCCAATCGGTATCTCTTTACGCTGGACTTGTGGACTGAGCTGGGCGGAACTCCCGCAATCTCCTTTCCCTTTGCCGTTTTTGCCGCTCTTAAAGCTCCTAAAGAACGGTACTTTAGCTGCAATGGAACTCTATTTCCGGATCGTCTGAAACTGCTGTTACTGCTCAGCGGAAGCGGAAGTTTAAAGGATGAACCCCTTTTTGGTCGTGCGGCGCTCATCTACGCCCTCTTCCTCGCCCACTTTTTTGTCGCTGCAGTGATGATCTGCACCATCGTTTGCATGACCGCCTGTGAAATGACCGGGAAAGAAGGGAAAAAGTTGGGTAAACTGAAAGGTAGGAAAAGAAGAAGTGAAAAGCGCGTTCGCAAGGGCTACCGCTTGACGCCGCCGTCGGAAAGAGGACAACTGCTGAAAACTTCTGGAACAGGAAAAGAGAGCCGGAAAAGCAAAAGCGTCAAATCTAAAAGCAGCAGCAGCCAAAGCAGAAGTTCAGTCACCAAGTCTGTTTCTGTTTCAGCGTCAGCGTCAGCAAGCTCAAAAAGCTCTCAGCGCAAATACATTCAAAGTGGACCACAACAAAAGAGCAACTTTAGCAGCCGATCCTCCGATCAGCAGCAAACTCAAATGAGTTTCGCCCTCTAAAAATAATTTTGCTCACACTGAAACTCATTTCATTTCATCTCCTCTCTCTTCAGAGACGTGAAGACTTTAGAATTACTACTAATTAAAAGTGTCGTAGTACCGAAGAAAGCAGTAGACGTGTACTTTAACTGACTGTGAGAAGACCGGGGATTATCTTGCCAGCTATCCGTTTCGTGCCCAAACACTTTCCCAACCAGGAAAATCGGTGTCACCAAAAGACAGAGAGTAAAAAGAAAGAGCATCTAATTGCACTTTCAGGTACATTCCCCAACTACAACTGTCACCTAAAGTACTCGTCTGTGAGAAATAGCGATAGCTGCTGAGGCAACGACCAGGCAATGCTGCTGCCGCCGTACAGCAGTGCTGTACAGTCGCAATGGGCATGCAAGTGAAGGAGGAGGAGGAGGAGGAAAATGTGCTCAGAAAGAGGAAAACTGTCTGTGATTCACAGGCGCGCGTTTTACAGCCCGGCCAGCCAGACAGCCAGCAGCAAAAACTTTAAAGGCAGGCCGAGTCGTAGGCAGTCACAGTTCCCATCCATTCATCGATTCATTCCCTGCAGTGCACCGAGCGACACCAAAACACACAGACACCGACACCGCCGCCACTCGACAACAAACCACTGAACGACTTTCTGACCGAAGCATAATCTCAGCAGCTCAAAAACCCTTTTCCAATCTTATTAACCCGCATAAACATAACAACAATGGCCGACGACTGGAAGAACAAGTCGAGCATCTACGAGTTCACCGCAAAGGACATTGACGGCAATGAGGTAAAAGGAGAACTTGAAACACTGAAACATTCTAGAACATTCCACGTAAAATCTCTTTTTTCAGGTCTCTCTAGAGAAGTACAAGGGCCACCCGACCATTATTGTCAATGTGGCTAGCAATTGCGGCCTGACCAAGAACAACTACGCCCAGCTGAATGAGATTTACGAGAAGTACGAAGGCGAGGGCCTGCGAATTGCCGCCTTCCCCTGCAACCAGTTCGGTGGACAGGAGCCGGGCTGCGAGGTGGACATCAAGGAGTTCATAAAGAAGAAGAAGATCAACTTTGACATGTACTCCAAGGTCGATGTGAACGGCGACAATGCCATTCCGCTGTACAAGTGGCTGAAGACGCAGCAGGGCGGTTTCCTGGGCTTTGACGGCATCAAGTGGAACTTCAGCAAGTTCCTCGTTGACGCAGAGGGCAAGGTAAGCTTTCTGTTGTTTTGTTTTCAAAATTTGAGTTTCTAACCTCTTATATTTTAGCCGATCAAGCGTTACGCGCCCACCACCGAGCCAAAGTCGATTGAGGGGGACATCAAGAAGGCGATTGACGCGGTCAAGTCCAAATAATCGACCGAGTATTTGTTACCTGTGGCTCTCAACTGTGTTTTCCATTGTGTGAATCAGTCAACAACAGCCGTTTCATCTAATCATCAACATCAAATCATCTCTACCAATATTTGCTCTCCGGTCCTCCAGTGATTGAACAACACACACACACTTCAGGCTATTCCCCCTCCAAATACCTCTCTCTCACACACTTGTGCCTGTCTGTAATCAACACCAACAAATATTTGATAGTATTCCAAGGCAACTGCTATAGCACTACTTGCACTTCTCTCCTCTCAACCAAAATTACAATAAAAACACTCAAAACATCAGAAAACAACAACAGCAGCTTATTTCCAATTTTTAATAATAAGACAAGAAAATCTAAAGACTGTAAAATACAGAGTCAGCTTTGAAAAGAGAGCGGCAGAAACAGCAACCCAAGCCCCGGCCCCGAATTTACCCTAATTTACCGGATTTCAAATTTTAATAATAGGGTGAGATATAGTGGAGAGAGAGAGAGAGAGAGCTGGGGCCAGGACTTGGGCGCTAATATTGAATTGAGAGTGCCTGGCCGTGGCTGATGCTGCTGCTGCAAATGAAATGAAAAAAAGAAGGTGAAGAAGAGTCGCTCAGAAGGGAAAAGGGAACAGAGAGAAAGCTGAGCTAAGGGCCAGCGGACGGCTTGGCCTTCGATTCAGACTTGCTGACAGCCCCTCCTCCCTTTTCCTCCTTCTTCGAAGCGTCCTCCTTTTTGGTGCTCTTCGTGGCCGAGGCCTCTTTGCCTGCCGCCGGAGCTGGAGCCGGTGAGCCCTTCTTCGCCGACTTGGATTTATCACCAGCGCCTGGAGACTTGGAGGCGCCTGGAGCAGCTGGCAAGGCCAGGGGCGTGACCAGAAGATCCTCCTTTCTCCTTTCCACCACCGGATCCGGGCGTTGGCAGGGCCGGTCCGTCGTGGGCCTCCTTTCCGCCCTCCTTTGGCTTTGGTGGCTGCGAGGGCAGCGCCGGTCCGGGCGGCTTATCCGGCTCCTTGTGACCATCAGCAGGCTTTGAGGGCAGAGCTGGGCCACCTCCTCCTCCACCACCAGACTTTTCTGAGCCTTTTCCAGGCAGGGCGGGAGCGCCTGGTCCTGGACTGGCTCCAGGCAGATTGGGCGCCTTGTGAAAGTCCTTCATAGACTGACCGGGCAGGGCCTTGCCAGGCAGGAGGCCGGGCAGCTTTGGCGGAGGGAGACCGGGCAGTCCTGGCGGCGGGGCCTTAGCCCCTCCAGCGGAAGAGGGAGGAAGGGGATGACCGCCACCGGAAGGCGGCAAGGTCATTGGAGCCTTTCCCGGAGAGGGAGGAGGCGGAGGTAGTCCACCGGGAGGAGGAACAGGAAGTCCACCACCACCTCCGCTAGCCTTGGGCACCGTGGGCAGAGTTTGCCTGGCGACGCGAATCTTGCTTCCCGACTTTGAGGAGGGACTCTTGTTTCCGCCTCCGGATCGCTTTCCGCTCTCAAACTTGGGCATACTCTTGATGCGCTCCTTGCCTTCGCCTCGGCCTTGCTCTTAACGCGCATGCTGCGCACGCGCATACTCTTGACGCCTGAGGGAACCGGAGCAACGGACACATCCGGCGCCGCTTTGGTGCTCTTCTCCGCCGCCTTCTTCTCCGGACTCTTCTTCAGCGAGGAGGGCGCCGCCTTGGGCGGATGGGTGTGCGCCTTCACGCTGACGGGCTTTGCTTTAGCGGAAGCGCTCTTTTCGGGAGACTTCTTCGCCGAATCGGAAGCAGGAGGACGGGCACTCTTTGCCATACGAGCACTTTTCTGCATTCGAGCACTCTTCCCTCCAGCGCGAACACTCTTCTGACCGGGGCTTTTGGCGTGACGAGCCGATTTGGTCATTCGAGCACTTTTGCCGCCTCCGCCGGGGCGAAGACTCGCCGGACGAGCAGTTGCTTTGCCGCTCTTCGGACGGACGACACTGGGCAGGCGGGCGCCCTCGGGCACCTCCCCGGCTCGAGTGTCCATGTGTGCCTCCTTCACCTTGGTGGTGGCACTGGTCTTGATGGTGGCGGCAAACTTCGGGTCCTTGTTCAGCGTCTCCACGTTGTCGACAAACTTCAGCAGCGAGCCGAAGCTGATCTTGACGTCCTGGTCGTCGTCGTAGCCGAACAGACCGCCACGACCTCTCTTTCCACGACCTCCACGACGGGACTTGCCACCACGACGAGCACTGCCTTTGCCTCGAGACTTGCCTGCAGAGCGACAACGGGCACAGTAGCGGGCACGGGAGCCTCGGGAGCCGCGAGAGGAGCCACGGGAGCGGCGGCAGCGGGCGCAGAAGCGGGAACCTCCGCCGCTGCGGCGGCTGCGACTTGCGCTGCCACTGCGACGACGACTGCCACTGCGTCCTCCTGAGCGTCCTCCACGAGAACGTCCACGACGGCCTCGACGACCACGCCCACGTCCTCCTCCACCTCGACCTCGAGCAGCACGACAGCGCGGACAGAGGCGGGAGAGGGGAATGGAGGCCAGCTTGCCGCCAGAGGCGGAACGACGCTTTGAGCGGCTGCGACTGCGACTGCCACTTCGGCGACGACGGCGACGACTTCCTCCTTTGGCGGCAGAGGTGGTCTTGGAGCGGCGTTTGCTGCCACTGCGACTTCGGCGACGGCGACTGCCGCTTCCACTTCCGCTTCGGCGACGACGACGACGGCTGCCACTGCGACGTTTGCTTCCCTTGCTAGCCTTCGATCGGCGTTTACTGCCACTTCGGCGGCGACGTCCACGGCTACGACTTCCGCCGCCACTGCCACTGCTGCTGCTAGAAGCGGCCCGTTTGCCGGAGAAGGAGGCAGAGCCGGCGAGAGAGCCTCGTTTTCCACCACGACGGCCACGACCTCGGCGACCTCGGCCACCACGGCTGCGAACTGCCTTCGAGCGGCGACGACTGCGAACTGCGGCACTCTTGGCGGCGCTTCGGCCACGGCCACTTCGAGCCACCTTGGAGCGACCGCCTTTGGAGCGACCACGAGCTTTGGAGCGACGGCTACCCTTGCCTACAAGAAAGCTCGAAGGGCTGCCACTTGACTTGCGAACAGGATTGCGAGATCGGGCCATGATCTGGCGGGGTGAAAAAGAGTGGATTGCGAGATTGAGGATGAACAGAAGCTTGGAAGGTGATGACGAGAAGAAGGGTTTGGGGTGATCGGGAGTGCTGACCAGCCTTTAAACAAATTGTGAGCTGTACATTTGAAAAAAGGAGTCACCTTTTGAAGGCTGACGAGGTTCATTGTTCAGCAAAAAGCGGTGACGTATTCCAAACCGGAAAATATGGAACATTTTACTTTCAACTAAACTGAAAAAGTGCAAAGTCACCTACAACTTAAAGCGAGTCAGCAGAGTTAGCATACGTTTCAGTAGTTCACTTCACACTAGTTTCTAGAGTCATCTCAAACCACACACACTCACACCACTTTTTCTCCTCAAAGCATGAGCAGCAAAAAGTCAACACCAAAATCGTCCAAAAAGACAGAGAAAAAGTCAAACAAGAAGAGTAAGAAGAAGAAACCACAAAAGCCAAAGTCGGGTCGAAAGAGCAACAAGATAAGCAACAAAAGAAGCAAAAAACCGAACACTTCAGCAAAACCGCATTCCGCAAAGAAGCACACTCCAAAGGGAGGCAATCGTCGCTCTCGCAAAGGCAAAACTCAGAAGCAGACAATGAAGCCACCGGCCACCGTGGATCAAAAGATGGCCAAGACTGGCCGCCGAAGCAAGGGCGGAAAGCCTCGTCGAGTGCTGGTGGCCGGCTCTCACGGCGGCAGCAAGTACCTCCACAATGGCATCTCCACGGCCAAGTACCACCCAGTCACCTTTCTGCCCATCTTCCTCTTTGAGCAGTTCCAGCGCTACTCCAACATCTTCTTTCTCGCCACGGCGCTCATGCAGCAGATACCCAACGTCTCGCCCACTGGAAGGTAAAAATGGAAAAGAGTTTGAAACTTTCAAACAATAACACGTCATCTTACCTCTTTCCGAATCCTCTCTCCCCTAGATACACCACCATCTTCCCGCTCGCCTTCATTCTCCTCTGCTCGGCGGTGAAAGAGATCTACGAGGATTTCAAACGTCACAAGGAGGACTGGGCGGTCAATCGGACCGAGGCTGAGATCTTGAGCCGAAATGCAACCGCCAGCAGCGGTGGTGGTGCAAGTCGGGTGGTGAAGCGCCACTGGAAGGACATTGCTGTCGGTGATCTGCTGCTGCTCCGCCAGAATGGCTACTTTCCCGCCGACTGTGTTCTGCTCTCCTCAAATGAGCCCAGTGGTAAGTGCTGGTAAAGACGGGAGTTTAGCAGAAAAAACAAACTCCATCAAAAAACAACCTATTTCTACCCAAAACGCCAACAGCTAGGCGTGTAAACAAACAAACCAAATCAAACTCCTCCTTTTTCATCCACCAGGAATCTGCTACATCGAAACGGCGAACCTCGACGGCGAGACGAACCTCAAGGCACGCTCCTCCCTTGCAATCACCGACGCCTACTGCTCAAAGGTGCACAAGAAGACGGGAGTGAAGATGGTGGCGCCCAAGGCGATCTTTGCCTCGCCGCTGACCACCGCCCTGATCGAGTGCGACCAGCCGAACAAAAAGCTGTACGAGTTCAAGGGCAAACTGAAGCTGGAGAGCGGCGAGGAGGTCCCGATCGGCCCGGACAACGTCCTTCTGCGAGGCGCGAAACTGCGCAACACCGAGTGGGCCGTCGGCGCCGTCGTCTACACAGGCCACGAGACGAAGCTGATGATGAACTACAGCACCGAATCCGCTCCTCTGAAGCGTTCGGCCATCGAGAAGGAGACCAACGGGCACATCCTCGCCCTGCTGGCCATCCTCCTCCTGATCTGCATCGTCTCGGCGATCTTCGCCGTCCGCTGGACTTCGGCCAACGCCGCCCGTCACTGGTACCTTGTGGGCCTGGGGGAGAAAGGCTTCCTCCTCTACCTCTGCACCTTCATCATCCTCTACAACAACCTGATACCCATCTCGCTGCAGGTCACGCTGGAGATGGTCCGCGTCATTCAGGCACACTTTATCAACAGCGACCTGGAGCTGTACGACGAGGAGACGGACACGCCGGCTCAGGCGAGGACCAGCAACCTGAATGAGGAGCTCGGCCAGGTGCGGTACATCCTCTCGGACAAGACCGGGACGCTGACACGGAACATCATGGACTTTAAGAAGTGCTCCATCGGCGGGCGAATCTACGACGACAGCAAGTTTGGCCTGCTGCTGGAGAAGATTGCCGCGAAGGAGGCGGGCACCGACTGGGAGAAGATCCGCGAGTTCCTCGTCCTCCTCGCCGTCTGCCACACCGTCATTCCGGAGCCGACGGGCAAGGAGACCGGACCACGCTTCACCTACTCCGCCTCCAGTCCGGATGAGGCGGCGCTGGTGTCCGGGGCGCAGAAGATCGGCTTCGAGTTCGTCCAGCGAACGCCCACTGAGGTGATCATCCAGGCGATGGGGGTGACGGAGCGCTACGAGGTTCTGACCATTCTGGAGTTCAATTCGGACCGGAAGCGCATGTCGGCGATTGTCCGAACGCCGGCCGGTCGCATAAAGCTGTACATCAAGGGCGCCGACTCCATCATCGCCAAGCGCCTCAGCCCGGCCTCGGTGCAGGAGTTTGCCGCCACGAGGCCGCCTTGACCGTCTTCGCCACCGAAGGCCTTCGCACGCTGTGCGTCGCCTCGGCGGACCTCACCGAGGAGCGCTACGCCGCCTGGGAGAAAAAGTACAACGACGCCCTCTCACTGCCCAAAACCAGCGAGAGCGAGGAAAGCGGAAAGAATGGAGGAAAAAGCCGCGACGAGATCATCAACGAGGTCTCCTCGGAGATCGAGACCAATCTGACGCTGCTGGGGGCGACTGCCATCGAGGACAAGCTGCAGGTGGGCGTGCCGGAGACGATCGAGACGCTGATGCGAGCAGGCATCAGCATTTGGATGCTCACCGGGGACAAGCAGGAGACGGCCATCAACATCGGCTACAGCTGTCGGCTGCTGAAGAGCGTCCAGGCGGTGGAGTGCTACCACATCATCAATGAGGACAGCACCGAGCGGACGTTGGAGTCGATTCAGGTGGCCGAGGAGAAGCTTAGGGCCCACCCAGCGGACTTTACCCTGGTCATTGATAGTAAGAATATAGATTTTTAAATCTTTTACTCATAACTTTGTTCTCCTTCAGCCAAATCGCTCAACTTTGCCCTGCTGCCCGAGGTGCAACCCGCCTTCATGGCCCTCTCCCTGAAGTGCCGCTCCGTCATCTGCTGCCGCGTGACGCCTTCGCAGAAAGCGGAGGTCACCAACGCCGTCAAACAGGCCACCGGGCAGATCACGCTGGGCATCGGCGACGGCGCCAACGACGTGGCCATGATCCGCGCAGCGAACGTCGGCGTGGGCATCAGCGGCCGCGAGGGTCTCCAGGCGGTCTACTCCGCCGACTACGCCATCGGCCAGTTCCGCTTTCTGGCTCGCCTACTGCTCGTCCACGGCAGCTGGAACCTGAGCCGAGTCTGCAAGCTGATCCTCTACTCCTTCTACAAGAACATCGTCCTCTACGTCATTGAGCTGTGGTTTGCCACGGTGACGGCTTTCAGCGGTCAGGCGGGCTTCGAGCGCTGGTCGCTCTCGTTGTACAACCTGCTCTTCACGGCGGCGCCGCCAATGATGTTGGGCCTCTTTGACCGCGCCTGCAGCGCCGAGATGCTCCTCGACAACCCGGAGCTGTACAGCGAGCAGTGGGGAGCGGTCTTCAACGTCCGCCTCTTCTGGTTCTGGATCGGCTCCGCGATTTGGCACTCGCTGGTCCTCTTCTGGCTCACCTACTTTACCTTCCGCCATGAGACGCTGTGGGAGAATGGGAAGAGCGATGGAGGCGGCTTCTGCTTTGCCAACATTCTCTTCACCTATGTTGTGGTAAGGCGAAAATTTCTTTGAATCTTAGTCTTTCTAAGCCACCTTTTACCTAATCCGTGTGCATGAAGGCGCCTGGAGAACCGCTGCTGGAAGTCCCACTTCGCGTTGGGCCATGGCGCTGTTCCCCTTCTCCACTCCTCCGTTCCCCGTTGCCCTTGGCGCCGAATGGCGACTCGACGCGCATCTTCAACCTGGCATTCTGTGGCCTCCCCGTCACCCTTGTCCCGTCCTGGTGGACATGTCGTGAAGTGATAATGCGCACCGCTTCAAGCGCTCGCCGACAAATCGCCGAGTGGGCTGCGCGCGATCGGCCAGCTGGTCCTCACCACCCAGACGAGCGCGAGCGGCCGCGGCGCTGGTGCTCGCTGACAGCAGCCGCAGCTGACGGTGGCCACTCTTCCCACGGTGACTCCGCCCCCCATGCGTGGTGCCGGCCGTCGGCGACGACGGTGCTCCCGTCTGAAGCGAATGACGCGCCCACGGACTCCTTCGCAGGTGAGGCGGCGAGACTCTCGCCAGAGCAAGTCATCGAGACCGCACGGCGCTGAGAAGCGCATTCCGCGCGCTCACCGACGGACAGAAAGTGCGGAGAGGGCGTGTTGGGGGCACAATCTTCACTGTTTCACTCTTCTTCTGCATTTTACGAGATTTGTTACAAGGCGTCTTTCTGTTGCAAAGTCTCTCAAATTACACACCATGGCCTAGTTCCGGGGGATCTAGTTCAGACGGGAATACCGAGACGCAATATCAGATCAGTACTGCACTGTAAGCAACGTACTCCGCCCGTGTGTGAGGTGCGTCAGCAGCTTTCCTCGCAACCACCAACAACAGTCAACAAATGCGTTCCATCATCACATTGCTGCTGAAAACTCACTTCCGCCCATGTTCAAAGCGAACAGGTGGACACCTGAAAGCGATGATCGACAAAGTTCAACCTGGGCCGCTACGATTGCGACTTTTTGCACTTCTTCGCGCCTGTCACCGCTGATGCCCTCCAACCTTGGCCTCACCTGTCGCGGCGTTGGCTTCTTCGAGATGCGGAGACCACCAAAGCGCTGGCATGACCAGTTTCGACGCAAAAGTATCCAAAGGAGTTTCACTACGCAAATCAACCCGATGCAGTATGCCGTGAGAGGAGTTTCCTCCAAGGATGCCCTTTAAACTCCGAGGCACAGTGACGAGTGGTGGTGATCAGGATGAACTACGACTAGTCCACTGACCATCACCAAAAGTCGGAACACCTTCCACATTGCGTACTCAGTCCTCCATTTGCAGGCACCACTTTCCGCATGTTTGCTAGCCCAACTACCATCAGCCTGCCCACCTGAGCCTCGAATTATGCGCAAGCTTCAACGACCATCACAGAACAACTGCTCGCCTTTTCTTGGCGACCCCTTGCCAACTTGAGCATCCTGCACTGCGACACCTTGGCCTCACCTGTCGCCGGCTGTTGGGCTTCTTCGAGGAGTCGCGGAGGACCACCAAAGCGCTGGCACTGACCAGTTTCGACGCAAAAGTAGTCCCAAAAGGAGTTTTCAACATACGCAACATCAACCCTGATGCCAGTGATGCCGTTGAAGAGGAGTTCTCCTCCCTAAAAGTGATGCCCTTTAATCTGCCGAGGCACAGTGATAACGAAGATGGTGGGGCTGATCAGTGGATGAACTACGGACTAGTGCCACTGACCATCACGCAAAAGTTCGTGGACACCTTTCCCCATCTGCGCTACCTCGAGGTGTCCTCCACTTTCAGGCCACCAGACTTTGCCTTGTTGCTAGCCCAACTGACTCCATCATCACTGCCCCACCTGAGCACTCTGAAATTATGCGTCAGCTTCAACGACCATCACAAAGAACAAACTGCCGCCTTTTTCTGGCGACCCCTTGCCCAACTTGAAATCCTGCCCTGCGCACACCTTGACCTATAGTCTCTGGTCCCACTCTACACCCCAAAGGCGAGCTGGGAAATTGGGAGCAGCGAGCCAGTACACATCCTCGCCTGCCTTCTCCTGCACTGATCACTGTCATTCATAACCACTAGGCATGGCCGTTGTTCTAGTCCCAATTCTCCTAGTGCGCTCGCTCCACTCAATACACCTCCCTGCCCGCCGAGCGGTTGCGGAGCGCTTCGGACTGCCTTTCCAGGATCGGGATACGTCATGTCGGTGGCGCCAACTGTGAAACCGAAGTGCTCTACTCTACTTGCGCCTTCACGCGTGAAAATCGCTGGGACCTTGTTCTACCCCCAATCCATTCGAGCTCCTTTCGTTCTACCCTCTGTCATACCACCTTAAATCGCTGGAGATCTGAGATCCTAGTTGGAGCGAACCATATAACTTGCCTTTTGCAAACTGCACTCCCATCAACACTGCTCATTTGTTCTTCAAAGTACTCATTGGCAATGACCCCACATTGGATTCCCCAACTATGCCAATTCTCCTTCAGTGCGCCTCTCTCACTTATACGCACCTGCCAGCATTGCGGAGACCTTTCATGCTCAAACATCCGCAGTACTGCGCCGGATACTTGCCACTTCTGAATGAGACACGATACTGTAAACGAACTGTCAAAAAATAAATTTCCGCTCTTGTGCAACTGTGAAGAAGCTTAGCGCAGGACTGCTGTCGTTCACGCACCCAGCAGTGCCTTTGGGCGGTCCTTTTCACGTTTCCATTTGTCGATTGCATGTTAATCGCTGGCGAAGATGCGTAAGAGGACACTAGTTGGCGAACCCGTCCATAAGCGAATTGCAAGCTTTGGTAAAATACTGCAAAACAACAAACCATCAACACTGCCTTTTTCTTTCTCAATAAAGTACTCTCATTTTGTACAAACTAACCAACTGACATGTGCCAAGCCAAACTAGTTGAACTTTGACGTTCAACTGAAGTAGTAGAGTCAGTCAGCACTGTTCCGCCTGTCAGTCATTCAGCCGGCCAGACAGTCTTTGTCAAACATCAGCAGTACTTAGCGCCGGTAACTTTACCAGCTTGTTCATGAACTGTGAGAAAACGAGACAGAAAACGAAAAAACGTCAAAAAATACGTTTTCACGACGTCGCTTGCTGCACTGTGAAGTGTACAGTGCTATATAGCCAGCAGACATCGTCTGTTCATCGTCGACCAGCACTGTCGCCGTGTCGGCGCCGGAATCCTCTTTCCCTCTATCGTTTTCAGTTTTCTTTGGCAGTGGTTACCGTGGACGAGGGAGAGGCGAAAGAGAGGCACCACGCAAACGATTGCGCCGAACGGGCAGGCCAAGAGCGGCATGCCAAGCGGAGAAAAACATGAACACACGTGAAACACAGACAAACACACACAGGCAGGCAGGCAGAGAGACCAAGCACACTTTCTCGCACTCGAAGTACCCTAAACCAGACTGCATTCCTCTTGTCTTCATCCACACCCTCGTTCGCTCTATGACATGAACCTTCACCCCTCCGACCGACAATCTAATCACTGAGAGCGTCAGCAACTTCGTTTCATCGAAATGTCAATGTTGGCCATTGAGGTGCTCTACACAACAGCGGCCAAACCGACAGATAGATAGTGGAACAGCAAGGCACACAATCGAGTTGGCCAAACAGCAGCAAGTGTCAAAGAGTGGCCATTGATTGGCATGCTGAGCAGCAGCAATCACCACCACCACTACCACCACAACTTCTTCCGTTCAGTCATCAGCCTCACACTGCATGATCCTCTTGTGTCAATTGAGGCAATAGCAGCAATTGACCACTGCAGATAGTGTCCACCAAAGTTGGGAAACTTCTCTCAAAAGAAGAGAGGGAGGATCATCTGGTCATCAGTGACTTTTAATTGGCAATCATCATCATCATCCGCTAAACTGAAAAAACTGCAACAACCGATTGACCAACTGACAAACTGATTACCCAGTTCCCCAAACAACAACAAAAGTCCGTACTAAACAAAAGAAAAAATCAACTGTCACTGCCAAACAGGTGCACACTGGCCTGCCCGGTTCACAGGCCATTTGGCGTTCTGCTAATTAACAGGGTAACATCAGAGCACAAGCAAACATTTTGCCTTTTTTCCTTCCTTCCTTCGATCGATTAGTTCTGCCGAGTTAGGACAACCTCAGAACAACAGACAGAGAAAAAGAGAAAGCACCATACACAACTACCACAGACCAGTTCTTTTCAGTTTGGTAGCCCCTCAGAGTAGTCCCACTCTCTCCATACACTGCCCACAAAGAAAACGATTGAATGTCGTTTTGGACGACGACGACAACGACGAATGGTGGTGAATGCTATCAAGTGTAAACACTGTGCACAAACTGCCACCATCGCCATCGTCAGAGATCAAGAGTGAAGATCAGTGGTGGCCACCAAAAAAAGAAAAGAAACAGCTAGTCAGCTTTGATACTCAGCACAGGATCACTGAATTAACGACAGCATGAAAAAGAATGCGCAAAAAGGAGGGAGAAGGAAGAAGAAAGAGGCGGAAGAGAGCACCCCTTCATCCCCTTCCTCCTCCTCTTCGCACCGCTTCAAGCGCAAGTCGGTCTTTGACAAAACGAGCTTCATTGGGAAAGTATGCTTCAGGTATTGTACAATAAGTTCACTTTATGATCTTAAAAACTCAAAACCTTTTCCACCTCAGCTACATCTTCCCCACCTTCTTGAAGGGCGCCCGGAAAAATGGCCTCGACGCCGAGGACATTGCCCAGTGTCCGGTGGACGACGAGGCGGAGAAGCTGCTGGGCAGGGTAGAAAAGTAAGTCACAGTTTTACAAAGTACTCAAAAACTAAAAACAAAATCCCTAGACACTGGCAAACTGAGCTTCGAAAGCGAAAGCCTCGCTTCTGGCGCGCCCTCCTCAAGGCCTTCATCACGCAGACGCTCTTTCCCATCAGCATTCTCCTCTTTATCGTAAGTTCTAACTACAATCCCACTCCAAACCTCAAAAGAATGAAAACCACCTACCTTTCCATCTGCCAGGAATGCTTCCTCAACATCCTCCAGCCCTTCCTCCTCGGCCGGGTGATCCTCTTCTTCTCCGGTGATAAGCGGATCACCTACCAGGAGGCGTGCATCTACGCGGCGGGCATCTGCCTGATCTCGGTCATCAGCGTCACCCTCGTCCACCCCACCTTTGTGCACATGGCAAGGGTGGGAATGCGCGTCCGGGTCGCCTGCTGTACGCTCATGTACCAAAAGGTTAGAGAAAGGTTCTAGAAAACGTTTAAAAACTTACCCCCTTCCCCAAACTCTTCAGTCCCTAAAGCTGAGCCGCGCTGCCCTTCACAGTACCTCAGTGGGCACCATAGTGAACATAATGGGCAATGACAGCATGCGATTCGACGAATTCGGCTTCTTCTGCACCTACCTGGTGACCGGGCCGCTGCAGACGGCCATCGTCGTCTACTTCCTCTGGTCGTACCTGGGCGTCGCCTGCCTTTCCGGCCTGCTCATCCTCCTCCTCTTCATTCCCTTCCAGTCGGTCATGGGGCGGCTTTTCTCCAAAATTAGGTAAGTGAATCATCTGAATCTTCTTAAACACAACTTAAAAACTCTTAATATTATTTCAGATTGGGCACTGCAGTCCTAACCGACACTCGCCTTCGCTACATGCACGAGATCATCTCCGGCATCAAGGTGATCAAGATGTACAACTGGCAGAAGCCGTTTGCTGATCGAGTCGCCGGCGCACGAAAGTAAGCTGTTAAAAATGTTAGCTCACAACTTTATCAAACTCACCTTTCTTCCCTTCTAGATCGGAAATCTCGCAAATCCGCAAGGCCTGCTTCCTGAAGGGCCTCAACATCTCCATCTTCTTCGTCGCCTCGCGCCTTATTCTCTTCATATGCTTCGTCGTATTCGTCCTTCTAGGCAATGTCCTAACCGCCGAAGCGGTCTTCGTCAGCATGTCACTGCTCAACACACTGCGCCTCACCATGACACTCTTCTTTCCGCAGGCGATCGGCTTTGGCGCCGAGCTGAAGATCACCTGCAGTAGGATTCAGGTATTTTCAGAAAGTTTATACAAACAAAAAGACTCACCTTTTCCCCTTATCTTCAGAGCTTTCTGCTACTTGAAGAGAAGGCCACCACAACCGCTTCAACCACTTCATTGAACGAAGTGGTGGTGACAACAGTGGCCAATGGAAAGCAAAAAAGTCCAACTAAAGTTCAAAACGGCAAAAGTTCTTCAGAAAGAAGAAGGTGGTGGCCCTCAAGGAAGACATCATCCTCCCCAGAGAGCAAGAAGAGTGCCGCGTCGAGGTGCGAAACATCACCGCCAGCTGGACAAAGGTAGGCTAGAAAGAAAAGTAAATAAAAAGATCATTAAAACTCCCCTTCAACTCTAAACTCAAACAGGACCAGCCGATGCGAAAGACGCTCAAAAACATCTCTGTCTCGCTCAAATCGGGCGACCTGTTGGTGGTGGTGGGGCCGGTGGGCAGCGGAAAGGTACAGGTTAAAATATGTTTTTCAAACATAAAACTAACCTTTTTCCCATCCCCTTGTCAGAGCTCCTTCCTGATGAGCCTCCTGCATGAGCTGCCGCTGGAGTCGGGCAGCATCGCCTTCAGTCCGGAGGCCATCAAGGTGTCGTACGCCAGCCAGACGCCTGGTCCTTCAACGACACCGTCCGCCAGAACGTCCTTTTCGGCGAGGAGTTGCAGGCGGACGCCTACCGGGCGGTGCTGCACTGCTGCGCCCTGGAGCGGGACCTCCAGCTGATGCCATTTGGCGACCGGACGCTGGTCGGCGAAAAGGGAGTGTCGCTGAGTGGAGGGCAGCGGGCGAGGATTAACCTGGCAAGGTAAAAGAAGGTTTTCAAAAAGTTTAAACTCTCAAAACCTTTTCCTTACCTTTAGAGCGGTGTACCGCGACGCCCAACTTTACCTGCTGGATGACCCGCTCTCCGCGGTGGACCCGCACGTCGCGGAGCACATCTTTGAAGAGTGCATTCTCAAGCGGCTGAAGGAGAAGAAGAAGGCCATCACAGTGCTGGCCACGCACCAGATTCAGTTCATCGAGAAAGCGACGGCCATTCTGGTGCTGAAGGAGGGCGAGTGCCTGGCGATGGGCAGCTACGCAGAGCTCACCGCCGCCGGCCTCGACTTTATGAGCCTCATTGAGGGCGGTGGAGGTGGAAAAGGTGATGGCAGAGACTCAAAGGCGGAAAACCTGGACGGCAGCAGCAGTCGCCACAACCTCTCCAGCTCAATGGTGAGCATGAACGCCGCCTCCTCAATGACCAGTCTTCGAGAGCGGTCTTCCACGCCAGCACGAGCACAGGAAACATCTTCAGCTACAAACTCCCGCTCCGAGCTGCACATCGAAGCCGATGAAGAGGCGGAAAAGCTGCTGCAGACGCCCAACGAGGAGACGATGCAGCGAGGCGCCATCAGCGGCCGCACCTACCTCGAGTACATCAAAGCGGGGGCGGGGCCACTCCTTCTGCTGACGATGATCCTCTCCTCCGTCGTCTCGCAGGTGCTCTTCAACGGCGTCGACATTTTCATCACCGAGTGGACGAACAAGAACCAGGAACTGGACGTGATCGACAGCGAAGAGCAGCGCTGGGACATCACCCTCTACGGCGTGCTGATAGCCACGCTCTTCGTGAGCACCATCTTCCGCTCGGTGAGCTTCTTCGCCATCTGCATGCGAGCCAGTGTCAACCTGCACAACCGCATCTTCGGGCGGCTGGTCCGCGCTCCGGTGGCCTTCTTCGAGAGCTCCCCAGCTGGAGGGTGCTGAACCGCTTCACCAAGGACCTGGGGGTGATAGACGACAATCTGCCCTCGGTGGCCTACGACCTGAACCTGATCGGGGCGCAGGCGCTGGGCATCATCGTCACCGTTGGCTACGTCAACTGGTACCTGGTGGGACCGGCAGCGCTGCTCACCGGCGTCGTCCTGGCGATTCGTGCGGTGTACATCAAATCGGCGCGGGATATTAAGCGGCACGAGAGCATGGCGAGGAGTCCGGTGTACTCGCACGTGGCCACCACCATCAACGGCCTGGCCAGTATTCGGGCGTACGGCGCCCAGGGCGAGTTCCGCCGGCAGTGGTTCCGCTACCAGAATGACCACTCCGCCTGCTGGTTCCTCTTTCTCAGCTCGTCGCGGGCCATCGGCCTGGTCATTGACTGGGTCTGCATCATCTTCAACGTCATCATCGTCGTGGCGGTGATGCTCTCCAATGGTAAGGAGGAGTTTGCTGTGGTAACAATCTTGGTTTAATCTTTTCTTTTCAATCCTTTAGACTTACCCGGAGGAAACGCCGGCCTTGCCATAACTAGTGGACTTCTATTAAGTGGCATGAGCCAGTGGTGCGTTTTTTAAATAATGACACCGGAAGTGCTAAATTGGGTGAAGCGAACAAAAATTCTAGGGCGTTTTATTCGGTTGAAGCGGACGCACAAGTTTTGGTTCGCGTCACTCAATTTAGCACTTCCGGTGTAGTACATTTTACCTGTTTTAAAACTAATCGAATCATTTTCTTTATAAACTTCACTTACCAGGGGCGTTAGGTGAGTATTTTGGATTCCTTTTCGAACTTGACTTATATTTCCTCTATTTCCGCACAGACAAAGTTGTGAGCTAGAATCTCAGTGCGTCAGCATCGAAAGGCTCGTAGAATATCAAAATTTAGACCAAGAGGCGGCTGCAAAGTCACCTTCAGGAAGCGAGCCGCCGGCAGAGTGGCCTGCCTCGGGGGCGATCACCTTTGAGCACATGTTCCTCGCCTACGACCAAGAACGGCAGCAGCCCGTTCTGAAGGACATCACCTGCTCAATTGAGGGCGGCGAAAAGGTGGGCATCGTGGGGCGGACCGGTGCCGGCAAGAGCTCCATGATTGCCGCCCTCTTCCGACTGACAGAGCTCAGCTCGGGCTCGATTCTCATTGACGAGGTGGACATTCGGTCAATTGGCTTGGAGGAACTTCGAAGTCGGCTGAGCATCATTCCCCAAGAGCCGGTAGTCTTCACCGGTTCGGTCCGCTACAATCTGGACCCCTTTGGCGAGTACGCCGATGCGGAGCTGTGGTCCGCCCTGGAGAAGGTGCAGCTAAAGTCGGTGGTGGAGGGGCTGCCAGGACGGCTGGAGGCGCCGCTGGCCGAAGCGGGCGCAAATCTGTCCATTGGCGAGCGGCAGCTGATCTGTGCTAGTCGAGCGCTACTTCGGCGAACCAAAATTCTGGTCCTTGATGAGGCGACGGCAGCTGTGGACCTGGAGACCGATGCGCTGATTCAGGAGATCATTCGCCGGGAGTTTGCCCACTGTACGGTGCTGACCATTGCGCACCGACTGAACACCATTATCGACTGCCATCGTGTGCTGGTAATGGACGGCGGAACGATACGGGAGTTCGGAGCGCCCTATGAACTCCTAAAGGCCAGAGGCGCTTCTTTGAGATGTGCAAAAAGACCGGTCCGGCGATGTTCTCCCATCTTTACCAGACGGCAAAGAGGGCGTTTAGGAGGAATTCAATGGCAAAAAAGGGCACCAACATTGGCAAAGAATCGGCAGCTTTCCAGTCGATGTTGATTTTGACGATAACGCCGACGTTGAGGATGGCAATGTTCTCATCGAAGAAGAAGAGGAGGAAGAGGGTGAAGAAGAAATTGATGGCGGTGATAACAACAACACC
This sequence comes from Tyrophagus putrescentiae, assembly GCA_024499935.1. NCBI lineage: Eukaryota > Metazoa > Arthropoda > Arachnida > Sarcoptiformes > Acaridae > Tyrophagus > Tyrophagus putrescentiae. Next base: position 3,107,261 of record JAMZRA010000008.1, read on the forward strand.
AACACCGGCAATTCAGTGGGTACCTGAATCTCAAATGACTTGCACAATAAAACACTTTTTTTGGTGATAACATCTTGTCTGGTTTTGTTGATTTCCTAAATACTGCAGCTGATTTTGGCGCTGCTTTTGGACAGGGCACGTCTTCTACGAAAGGGCGCGCAAAGCAAATTTTTTTTGCCGCACGATTTTTTTTGTTGTTTTCTTCTTCCACGCTCCCGGCTTCTTCGGCAAACAGAAATAAAAGCAAAACTCTCGGCAAAAGATCGAGAAAGAAACCGGCGTTTTCTTTTCAGTTTTTTGTCAATCAAATCTGTGAAATCATCCCTAATCAGTATTCTCGTCGTCGTCGTTTTTCTCGTCCTTGATCTCATCTTATTCTCAACACACTCACTTGAAACTCAGAAACGATCATGAAACTGACGCCGGACGTCATCGAGGCGGCCTTTCAGTTCATCAACAAGGCGACCCGAGACCGGGAGCTCGACCTGCGCGGCTACAAGATCGGCGCCATCGAGAACCTGGGCGCCACGCTGGACCAATTCGACTGCCTCGACTTCACCGACAATGACATCCGCCGACTGGAAAACTTTCCGCTGCTGTTGCGCACCAAGCGCCTCTACCTGAGCAACAACCGCATCGTGAAGATCGACGAGACGCTTCACGAGAGTCTGCCCAACCTGGAGGGCCTGCTGCTGATCAACAACCAGCTGCAGGAGCTGGGCGACCTCGACCCGCTGACCAAGTTCAGCCGACTGGAGATGATCTCGCTGTACGGCAACCCGGTGGCCACGAAAAAGCACTACCGCCTGTACTTGATTCACAAGCTGCCCAGCCTGCGGCTGCTCGACTTCAAGAAGGTGAAGCTGAGGGAGCGCGAAGAGGCGGAGAAGCTATTCGGCGGCGAGGCCGGCCAGAAGTTGGCCGCGGAGATTGGCGTCAAGTCGCGGACCTTCACGCCGGGCGAGGACCTGCAGCACCAGCAGCAGCTGTTGCAGCAGCAGGCGGCGGCGGCGAAGCGGCAGCTGAGCGCCGCCGAGGTGGCCGCCATCAAGGACGCCATCAAGAAGGCCTCCACGCTGGACGAGGTGGAGCGCCTGCAGGAGATGCTCAAGTCGGGCTGCATTCCCAACGCACAGGCGGCCGCCATTCAGATGGACACCTACTGAGGAGGACTTGGCGAACGGAGAACGGAGAAGAAGAATCCGAACAACGTGTTACTTTCACCCGTTTGTCACTTTTTCTGTTTCTACCACCGAAGACTCTTCAACCGCGCGCGTGTCTTTTCACTTTCGTTTTTGTACAAAGCTAAACACTTCACTTGTTCCCCCTCCCTTTCCTCCCTTCCTCCCTCACGATATCAACAACACACACCAACCCAATGATGAATTTGGTTTCCGCAAAAACCTGCCTGCTTTAATGCGCATTGGCTAACTCTCTACTACATATTTGGTGTAATGTTTCAAATGAAATCAGTAATAAATAATCATCACCATCATCTCCATCATCATTATGCTATGTACAAATGTGACTTGAATTGGTAGGTTTGGAACAGAGAAAAAATTGCACAGGACTGATTTGAGGTGATGAGTTGTTGGACATGCTCACAAACATATCAGTTTGGAGTAGAGCAAACAAAGGAGTAAGAGTAATGGTGGAGCAAAGAAAGACACACGGAAAAGAAGAAAAAAGGTGAAAGATTGAAAACAAAGCATGTAAGTTCATTGAACATAAATGAAAGAAAAAGAAGAATTCAAGAAAAATGAAAACAGAAAAAATAAACGGTAGGCAACAAAGGATGAACAACAAGAAAGCTTGGGTAAAATGGCTTAAAAACAAAAGGCCGACGAGATGGTTTGGGGGAGAGTTAAAACTTATCTTTTTGGTTTGTGGCGGTGGAGGTGGTGCTCACTTGATTGGGAAAAGCACACCACCACATCAAGTTAAGTATTGAGAGAGAAAGTAGAGTGGCCAACAAAGACACAATCAGAGGAAAAGAAAAGACGACCTCTTCTCTAGTTGAGAATCTCCAGGTAGGCGACCGGAACTTTGCCCCTCTCCACACTGCCACTTCAGTAGTCCTCTCGCCCATCATATGAGCGGGATCGAGAGCGCTAGAGTGCTCCACATGAATGATCTCATCAGCACGCAGACTGAGCTCGCCAGCTTCAAGCGGGACGTAGTCGTTGAGAGCCCTCGCCCTTCGCTTACCACCACCACCACCACTACCAGCAACCGAAGTAGCCGAAGCATTGGGATGTGAAAAGTGCTGGTAGTTGACGCCCTCGCAGTTGCTGGAGGAACTCATCAGCAGCTGGTGCGATGAGGAGTCCACTGATGAAGTGGGAGAAGGTCGAGGCGGGAAAGACAACTGCTCAGAGCAGTTTAGAGTGGCCGGTTGCTGAGATGAGGAGGAGGTGGAATCGAGGACTGAAGCAGAAGGAGTGTTGGCATTGACATTGGCAGTGGAGTGTCTCACAGAGGAGAGCGATGGACTGACTGAGCCTCCTCGTGAGGGAGACTGTGTGGTGGCATTGTTGGTGGGCGACAGTGCCGAAGCAGGCGACAACGAGGGGTAGACCGATGGGAGGTGGTGGTGGTGGTGGAGGCCTTCAGCAGTGGAAGAAGTGGTGGAGCCACTGAATGAGGCCGCCCGGTGCGAGTTGTTGGAGTAGGAGATCTCCCGCTGCAGGTTCAACATGTGCCGGTAGCACTGGTTGTAGAACTCAATCTGCTGCGTCACAAAGTCGTTCAGACAGCGGACGTGGTTTGCCTGGTGGGAAAGGGAAGTTCAAGTTAGTCTTAATGATACATTTCCCCCCAAAAAAGCCTACCTGAGCACTGCCCAGTCCCTCCAGCAGCAGCTTGGTAATCTCAATCTGTCGCTCAAACTCCTCCTGGGCACGTTTCACCTCACGTTCGGCCTGTTAAAAAGAAAAGGTCAGATTTTAACAAGAAAAAACTACAACAAAATCTAAAAAGTGAAGCTAAAAAACCAAACGCAGCTCTGCATAAAAACACTTTACCTCTTCCACTTCTCTCTCAATCATTTCGGGCTTAATTTTGGGCTAGGGGTTAGCGTTTCAGGCGTTTGCAGCAGCGGCAGCGGCGGTGGTTAGTGAAAAGTTTGCAGGTTTGAAAAGGTGTGTTAAAAGGGGTGAGGGACAAGAAAAGAATAAGACACAATAAACGTAAAAGAGCGGTGAGACAGGTGAGACAGTAGAGTGTGTTAGTCAGAAAAGCAGTTGTGATAGAGATAGTGCAAACTCAATAAAAACACCAAACCCCCTCAGCACTTACATTGGCCACCGAGTCCATCGACTTGCCTTTCGCAGGCGGCTCTTGGCGGCGTCCAGGTCGAGGCGCTTGTCTGGAGGACATTGCGCTCCTTGGTGATCGTCTTCATGTCCTCGTCGATGAACTTGCGAAAGGGAATGATGAAGGTGCGGTAGCTGGCCACCACAAAGTCCTTCTCCGTCTGGCCCAGCGCCTGCTGCGTCTTGCCCACCTTCACCAGGGCGTTGCCGTAGACGGTGGAGGGGCCAAAGGCAATGCCAGCGTCGATCATGTCATTGCCCAGGTACTCGAGGTTGCGCAGGCGGTCCTCGCGGCGGATCTCCGTGCCCATTCGCTCAATGAGCAGGTCGCCGTAGCGCATGTCTGACAGAAGGAGAGAATGTGATTAGGGTAAAGAGGGTCCAAACTTTAGAAAACAAAAACTTACTCGGATTAGGTTGGACGACCGCCTCCAGCTTGGCCACAATCCGCTCCGTCCACTGCTTGTAAATGTCCGCCTTCTCCGCCAGACTCTCGTACTGCTGGTCGAGTTCGGTGCGCTCAGCCGTGCCAATGGTCTCCTCGGCGTACTGCTTCGCCCGTGTGAACACCGTCGTCATGTCGGTGAAGATGCCCTTCAGGCCCTTTGAGGAGAAGCTGTCCATGATTCGAGATCGCTGAGATCGGCTTCGGCTGAAAAAATTGCCCCCACCACTACTGCTGTTGTTGTTGCTGCTGTTCCGTCGAAGCAGACGGTCAGGTACGAGGCGGCTGAAAAACAACGGGGGAAACAACTGGTAATTAGAGAGGAAATCAAAGTGAAAAGCTGTCAAATCTGAAAATCACTGCAAAAAACTGTATATGAACAGCTGTCAGCTTTATGCCAAGTGTACAGAGTCTGTACAACACGGTGTGTTTGTCTTTTCCAGGCACCACCACCACCACCGATTAGGCAACAACAATAAATCAGTAGAGGAAAAAGATGACATCAATGCTGCGGTGTTACATGAGTTGGCGAGGAGAAGGCAGCTACAAAGAAGTACAAACACTGCAATTGTTGTCAGTGGTGGTGGTGGTGGTGGTGGCCAAAGCAAAACTCGTCTTTTCCTTGCCTGCGTGCCTGTCTGATGGTGACAACAACAACGACGAGTCTGGTGCTTGGAAGTTGTGATGGTGGCTTTGGACACGGACACTGATGGAAAAAAGATGACAAGTGCAGATAAATGTGGTACACTGGGAAAAATGTGTAGACAACAGCACCACAACCACGACTGGTGAATTATACGCAAATAACATCAACAGTGGACATCAAGAGGTGATGAAGCAAGACACCCCGAGAAGGCAAAAAATGAGGAAGCCCAAAAGAGCCCTCTTTGTGCTCTTTTGCGTGTGTGAAAGAGAAAAAGAAGTGTTGAGCAAGAGCACATTTACATTTACATGTCTCGACTAGGCAAGCAAAAAAAGTTATGAACCTAAAAATAACTTCACATTTCACAGGAATAAAAAGAATCTGCAAAAACCAAGAAAAAAGGCCACTAAATTACAATAGCTTCGCAAGAATCGGCAACTAAAAAATGTGAATTATGAAATACACAACCAAAATGATTGGACTTACTTGAGGCAACCGTTGGTGAGCAGCTCGGTGGTCTTCTCCTTCAGCGATCGGCAGCTCTGCAGGAGGAGCAGTGCCAGGGACTGCTGGTGCAGCACCAGCTGATGACGATGACGGCCAAAAATGCCTCCCTCTTCGGCTGCTCCAAAACTTTGTTGACTACCGCTTCTTCGCCACGACTGAGCCACGGTTCTGAGCTGTAGGTAGAACTTCTAAAGAGTCGTCACCTTTTCTGGCACAGTCGCTGAGGTCACCCCCTCGCACCAGTTCAGTTGTAAATGTCAAATTGAACGGAAGAAGAAGAAGAAGAAGTTTGAGCTAGCTCAAAACTGCAGAGCCGCTGCTGACATTTGCAGAGGCCGATTCTGCCGAACTTGTGTGCGTACGTGCGCACGCCAATGTGTCGGATTCTGTCTATTTCAGAAGCAGGGGATTGCAAAGAAGAGAAAGAGAGCAGAGCTGTGGTTGCAAAACACTTTTCGTGTACAGTTAGAGCTACATGTACTGTACGGTTGCAGTTGCAGTCGAGTGGACGGATCAGCTGAAGCTGCTGCTGCTGCGGCACAAGCTAAAAAGGAGTACTCAAGCGAAGGGGTAGCAAAGTGAGCAGTAAGTGGAGAGAAGTGAAGAGCATCAACAACTTGCTAACAACACACTTGCTTGCTTGCTTGACGTTGAGGACGGCAAACAGAGAAAGATTATGGAGTGGCCACTTGCTCACTAGCCGTGCAGTTTTCCCCTCTCTTTGAAGACGATGACAGCGATGTCTCTTCGAGTGTGTGTGTTGGTGGTGGTGGTGGTGGTGGTGGTGGCGAAGGTGATGCACAGAAGAAGACTTTATTTGAGTATTCCAATAAAGCGTTGAGACTGCTTCTGTTGCCGTTGCTGCTGTTCAAGTGAGAGCAAACCACTCGGTGTGAACACTGCGGCGGTACTTGCGTCGGTTCCTTACGGTGAGGCCTCGTTTCAGTGTCGCCCGTGTGTCTTCAGTGCCCCGTCAGTATGCATCCGCAGCAACAGTGGCGCCAGGGCGCCAATATAGCAGCAGAAGCAGCAGAAAGAGAATCCACGGACTTGTGTGCCCTGCTGCTGCTAATGGTTCGAGACGGCGGTGTTTGTGGTGGTGGTGGTCGTGGGTGCCCGGAGAACTTTCTAGCTGGTGGTCTCAGTTTGGTGGTGGCTGGAGCAATCGAAGTCGTAGTAGTCCTCTTCTCGAAAAGTCAATACCAGCGCCAGTCGACGTCGATAGCCGTGAAATGGATGATGGCTAGGCAACGTAGGAGAGCGAGAAAAAAGAAAAGTAAATAAAAACAACCGTTGCTGCTGTGGCTGATGTTTGGATTTCGATTTGGCTGGTCGGCGACGGTCTGCAGGAGATAATGATGGAAAAGTTGCTTTCACCAGTTATGATTAAAAATACTGGTTAATCATTAGCTGCAGTTGAAGAGTGTCGTTGAACTAGCGCTGAAGAAGAAGCTGTGTGTGCTCGAGGGGCAAATCAGATAGGCAAATCGGTGCTATTTTAAAGCCTAGGAAATGGAGAGAGGGGAAATGAGGTAAATCAATAACAAGAAAAATCTGCATATCTCAATCTCCGGCTAATTGAGCCCTGGTATTGAGCGAGGGCAAATCTCGATCGATTAAGCTCACTCTGCAGTTTTCAAATGTACGAAAGTAGGCACTTACCTTGAAGTGAAGAGCCCTAGATACAGGACGCTGAATCTGTTTGAGCAAGTTCGGAGTTGCTGTTTGGTCAACAAATCAAATGAGTGACAACATGTAAACAAAACGGGGAAGGGGAGCAAGTACTTTGAGCTGTGATGCTAGTGTTGTTGACAAATCAAAGCTTTGCTATCTCCAGAGGTCTTGTTCTTTTTGCTGTTGTTGATGATGACAGCATCAACCGAAGAAGATGTGTCAAGAAGGAAAAGAAGATGACAGCAATGATCGGCGACCAAAGATGAAAACAGAAGAGATCTTTTCCCAAAGCGACTCGCCTCTACCGCTTACCTCCTCTTCTAGGTGGCGATACCGTCGGCAGAAAGAAGATTGTTTTGATTTCAAAACAAAAATAAGTTTCTGGTTTTCACGTTTTCCATCAACAAAACCTGCTCCAATGATCATCAAATCCGCCCAGACAGTTGGGCGGATCATCGCCTCAAGACTACTTCCAAAGTCCCGACTGATTCCGCAACCGGCTCACAATCTTCCCCTCTGCTTCACAGTTTCCTCACATCGCTGCAATTCCTACTACTCGAGGCGAATCAACGAGTCGTCCTCAGCCGATGAACATCCGCAACAACAGACAACTCCTTCTTTTGAAAATGAAGAACAGGATCAGTTCAGACTGAGCATCGACACTGGAAAGCTGTACGACGAGCATATTCGCCTGTCGCTCGGCCAGCGAGCCGCACTCTCCATCGGCTCGGCCTTTATGGCGCTGGCCGACCCGTACAGAGATGGTAAGCGGATGAAAAGATCTCCAAGAATGTTCTAATTCTCTCTTCCCTTTTGGTTAGACATGGTAGCCACCTTCGGCGAGACCACCGGCCACCTGGCGCTGCAAAAGATGCACCGAAAGATGGCCGCCCACCCTGAGGGCAGCCAGGTGCTCCTGGAGCGGCCGCGCATCAGCTCGGAGACGATTGACATTGAGGCGCTGGGACGGCTGCCGGAGAACACCTTTGGCTACGCCTACTACCGCTTCCTCAGCGACAATGTAAGTCTATTGATAGGGAACTTTAATGATAGAATTATTCTGATGATAAATCACATATGTACAAAATGTATTTCTTCTTCTTCTTCTAGGGCGTCAGTCCTGACACGCGAAAGACGGTGCGCTTCGTGGACGACGCCGAGCTGGCGTATGTGATGCAGCGCTACCGCGAGGTGCACGACCTAGTGCACACCCTCCTCGGCATGCCCACCAACATGCTCGGCGAGGTGCTCGTCAAGTGGGTGGAGGCGGTGCAGACCGACCTGCCGATGTGCTGGCTGGGCGGGCTCTTCGGCCCGGTCCGCTTGAAGACAAAACGAGCGCGGGAGTTCTACGTGAGGAAGGCTTGCGCTGGGCGCTGCGCACCGGCCACGAGGCTGAGGATCTGCTGTGCGTCTACTACGAGCGACACTTTGAAGAGGACCTAGATGAGCTGAGGGCGCGACTGCGGGTGCCGCCGCTGCCGAACGGCATGCCCTAGACGAAGACGGTCTTGATGAGTATGACGCCCGCAAGGACACTGTAAAAAAGAGAGGATTAGTAAAGTCTCCTGAAGCTTTTTATCTTCACTTACAGCCCAATGGGGCGAATGTAAAGCATCTCATACTGCTCTGGTATGAACAGCTGCCCGCCAACGGGGCCGCCCTTCACCGTCCCGGTCTCGTGGTCGGCGACAAAGAGCGCCACCGGATCGACCGCCAGCTTCCGCGACAAGAGGCCCAGGTCGAGGGTGAGCCGTTCCTGTGAGTAGTGCCACCGCTCCAGGCGCATCATCGTCCGCGCCTCCGTGAAGAGGTCCAGCTGCTCGGTGGGGCGGACGTAGCAGTGCAGCTCCACCTCGCCCTCCACCTGGCCCAGCGGCCGCTTCGAGGGCTCCCGGCGGTGGGTGGCGATCCAGCCGCGGTTCACCAGCAGCCGCCGTCGGGAGCCATCGGAGAGGATAAAGGGCGTGAGGAGGTAGTAGCCGTCCTGGTCCCAGTAGGACACGTGCTGCCCCGCGGGTATCTGCAGGTTCTTTCGCGAGCCGAGGAACTGCTCGCTCTCGTGCTCAAAGCGGCCGACGAGGATGACGCGCTGGTTGGGCGGCAGCGCCAGCAGCTCGGCGTTGGTTGGCGGAAGTGGCACCGGTGGGACTTCGTAGTCGAGAAGAGCGGGGGCGTCAGTCGTCGCAGGTACTCCTGGTAGCCGTTGTAGAAGCCGTAGAAGAGGAGACCGAGGCCGGCAAGGAGGCCACCCTGATTTGGGGGGAAAACACAAAGGGGATAATTAATCAAAAGAGAAATAGAAAGAGAACAATGATGATGATGATGACATACCACCTTGAAGGGAGAGAGACTTCGAGATTCAGTGGGAAAGCTGCGATCGCTTGACAGGGTCGCTCGACTTTGAGTTGTTGTACGACTAGTAAAGAGGAGGTAGCGGTGGTATCCAGAAATCACTGGTTTTTGACTAGACAAAGTAGATGATGTTTGAAGATGACGAGTAAACAGGAGTCGATTTATCACAGCCTTTGTCGACGGCGGCGGGGGCATTTGTCTGACAAGCAGACTGCCCTGGTTCGCAGCCAAGTGTGACGATGATGTGAATGAGGACGACAAACATGGCCGCCAGACGATTGGCCTCACCAAACAGGACCGGGCGACGATCATCAGAGCGAATGATCTGGATGATTGATGAACAGAGTAGAGCGCCGGTGGCATCCTCTCTTTTTGTCTGCTGTTGTGGACGTGCCAGCTAAGTAAACACTGCTGGCGATTGAAGGAAAAGGAGGTTATTTGAACAAGAGCTTCGAGGTTGTTGTTGTGATGGGGGTGACCTTGAAGACTTCGAAGTACCTGACCAAGTTCAGATCAGCAAAACAGAACGACCAACAGACGCAAATGTTTTAAAAACAAGAACATGTGTGAAAAGGTGCTCCCGAAAGATTGCCCTTGCCTTCCTCCGGGAAGACTTTTTTCGTTAGAGAAAAATCGAAAAATCGCGAAGTTGCCATCAATTTGTTTTATTTTGTTTTGCTTTTATGATAAGGTAAAAACAAAAACAAGATATCACCACAACATAAGAAATTCACAAAAATATTGGCTTCAATATGAACCACAAAGATTAGAGTAGAGAGAAAATGGAAGTAGAAACAAGAGAAGGGTGAAAAAGATGAGAAATCTCTTTCGGAGATGCCGCGAGAAAAGAACAGAAACGCTGCTGCTGCTGCTGAAATCAAATTGAATGAGGGAATTTTGAGAACAAAAAGGAATACCAAAAGATAAAGTAACCAAATGCAGCTAAAAAGTCACCGCCTATTTGTAGTTGATAATCTTTCCATCGGTGAGATCACCAGCTCCAATGGTGGTGGAGGATGGACTCTCTGATGGAGTGTTGTTGGCGTTGGCTCCATTGTTTGTGGAAGCAGCAGGCTCAACCGTTTCACCGGGATTCAGAGTTGAGCTGGTCGCGTCCACCACCGGTTCGTACACTGTGGACATGATGCTAATCTGTTTTGGAAGAGAGAGAAAAAATGTTGTCAGTTTCATTATTCCCAAATCGAAATTCAAAAAGTATCTTCACACTTACCTTCGACCCGCCGCTCGTCTTGTTGATCACGTGCTGCTTCTTGCGGAAGCGCTGCCCGTTGATGGTCACTTCCTCCTCGACTGTGCCATTGTAGTTATCCGGGTAGCTATTTCCGCCGCCATTGACCATCGAGTGCACCGGGAAGCGGTTGAACATCTGCGACGCCTGACTGAGCATTCGATGGAACATCTGCTCGAAGCTGCTCAGCCCGCGGTGATTGTGGTCGTGGAAGATCGAGGGGATCCGGCCGTTGAACCACATCGAGTCATTCAGCGGGTTGTAGTCGAACTCGAGAAAGTCGCGGCAGTCCTTCTCGCCGCCAGCGATCTCATTCTCGAAGTCCTTGGGCAAATCGGCGTTGGCGGTTTCATTTGGCGAACGGATCACTACGGTACTTTCCGTGGCCGGGACGTTCTCCCGCTCCAGACTGCGCTTGTGGCGGATGTAGATGCGCTCGGCATCGATGACCAGGCAGAAAGACAGCAGGACAGCTAAGAGTAACTTTGAAATCATCCTGACTGAGTGAGTGAGTGAGTGATTTGTTTACTGATTCGTTGAGTCAAAGTTGTCAGATAGTTTGACAGTTGTCGCAGTGTGTGCTCGATCTGGATGATTGAGCTGTGGGCAAGAGTGGCCTATTAAATAGCTGCTCGAGGCGAGGTTGTCAAAGAAGAAGGAGAGGAAGAAGACGTGAATGTCACAACAAGAAGAAGAGGAACAACAACAACTGATTGAACTCGATTGCTCTTGATTGGGTGGCGGTCAGCTACCAGTCCTCGTCGCAATCAAAACGAAGAGAGCGAGAGAGAGAGAGAAGTAGAAATGTTGATGGTTGCTGATGTTGCTGAGAGTTGTCGTACTTTGTACTTGCTACGAGATTGCCAGCCTCGTTTTATATCGGTGATAGCGATGGTGACAGTCAGTGAGGCAGACAGGCAATTGCTCTTCCTCTCTCGAAATTTCGGAGTTTTTCTCTACCAGGAGAGATAGAAATTGATTGAAGGCTGTGCTTTCGTCTGGCTTGATTCTCGCTCTTTCCTCCGATGATTCAACCAGCCAACTGAGCCCGCATCGTTGCCATCCTTCGAATTACATAGTCCTTCCACTCTGAAGTGAGGGAAGGGAAGGATGAGAGGTAGTGGTAGTGCAACAACAGGTGCTGCTGCTGGTGAAGACCACCACCACGACGACCACCACCGTACAACAACATCAGCACCACAATTAGATACCACCAAGCAAACAGGCAACGCTTGATAATTATCGACGAAGAATGAAGACAAACGAGGTAGCAGGTACTGCAAAGAAGAAGAAGAGGAGCAGGTTTGTTTACAGCTGCTCAATGTTTGCAGATGATGGAGATGGCAAATGAGACAAAAACTGCACAGGCTGCTCCTACACAGAGACCTGTCCCGGTTAGGGTATCAAAGGACTCTCTGTTCATCACACTAAACACTTCTTTTGCACATTTCTGTAAAGGAGGCCAGGTAGGGGCACCATTCAGGGAGGATGAATGATGGTGATGTTCGAAATGGGAGAAAAGAGGGAGAGAGACGGACATGTCACGGACGACTGCACCGAAAGCAATTGGCCACCGACGGTACAGCCATGTTTGGTGGTGGTACAGTACAAACACTGGCACCTCTTTTCTCTTTTCTTCTTCTGTCCGCCCTCCTTTTCCTCCTAATTACCTCACATCACCACCACCGCCACCACAAAACACTGTCATTGAATGAAGTGTTTTTTAAAACGACGACGACCATGACGATGTCACTCGTTAGTGTTGGCCAATCCCGGCAATACTCAATGCGAATTACATGCAGGCACTGTCACCACCACCACTACCAGCACCATCATCATCACTAGCACCTGAGGTTGCATATGTTCCGTCGAAATTTTTTTAACACTAAACTGACTCATCACTAAAAACTGAAAAGGATGTTTGTGGTTGCTCGAAACTTCGAGGCACAGCACCCAAAACACCGACCATCTGTTGATCTCTGTTGATTGAAGGCAGCCTAGCCTATTGCCTATCAAATGCTGCTAAATGAGTCATTTCCTAATTATAGCTGATGCTGATGCTATTTTTTCTAGAAACTCTCCTGAATTAGTGATAGCAACACACACGAGAGCAGCGCCTAAATTGAGCGAAATTGAGCTGTGGTGACACTGTCTGTCTGTCTCCATGCCAATCATCAAGCGATGATGACGAGTGAACACACAGCAAATCAAAACATCCGCAGCGAAGGACGTCGAGATTTCTGTGTGTACTTGACAAACTTTTGCTGCTGCTGTTGCCGTTGTAGTCAAAGTAGGGGAGTACACTTTTGCACTTGAAGTCTTTTGGGAAAACTGTTTAGTAGGTTGAAAAAGCGATTGTGCTGTTTATTTGCTCTACTGCTGTGTTATCATCGTTGTCCTGTTCCATTCCCCTCCCCCTCATTTAAGCTCAGACGCGGGGGAATTTTGTGCTGAACTGACCATGATCACATACAGCAAGATGAAAAGGTCAACTCTGACTTTGTTTGGCATGACCCTTCGACTGGTAAGGGGTCACTGCTTCGATGATGAGGTGCACTTCTCCGGGGTCGAAGCAGTGGTCGTCGTCGACGTCTCGGAGAGATTATTGCTGGCGGTGAGCATCGAGTTGCTGCCGCTGTCCATCGAGCTGATTGACTTTCGAACGCAGGAGTAAACCTGAAATTCAAATAGTGAGAAAGAGAGAAAAGGAGTGAAGAGAACAGGAATGGCTAATGAAAACAAAACAACGAGTTCTACTGAATAGCGAGCAATGAAGCTCGCCTAACCTGAGTTCACCTACCTCTTTATTGAGAAAGCAGAGCGCCGTGGTGACGATGATGCCCTGCAGCCCCTCCACAATTGTCTGCAGGTAGAGGATGAAGAGGGCAAAGCTGCTGCAGGTCTCCGTCGGATCCACCGGAACGCCCTCGATGGCGTACTGCAGGCCGAAGATGGGCAGGAGGACGAGGGAGGTCTTCACGCCTCGCTTCACAAAGTGGCTCGTGTAGTGGCTGTGGTTGCTCTTGGTCCGCAGCATCAGCTTCACTACGATCACTCGAAGGAGGTTGATGAAAAGGCCGAGGTTCACCTGAAGAAGAGAAAGTTTTAGAAACCGACCAAAAAAGCAGTCCACTTACCAGAAAGCAGAGGTAGCAGGGAATAATGTAGAGCAGCTCCCAGAGACCAATGTCGCTCGTCCAGCAGACGTCGTCCGCTGGGCCGACATTTGCCCGCACCAGCGCATAGGCGCCCATGATGAGGTGCGGCAGGCCCCAGCCAAAGGCGTAGATGGCCACCCTGAAGCGGGACAGGTCGGTGAAGGTGAAGACGACCATGTGGTGGAAGTTGACGCCCTCGATGATCATCCAAAAGAAGTTCATCAGGCGAAAGTCGCGATTGAGAAAGTCGATCACCTTGCAGGCGAAGGGACTACATTGTTGTTGTTGTTTTGGTTAAGTTGTGATGGTGATGAGCGAAGGTCATTGGCGAGAAAGGTCATCGGAGAAAAGTGCGTGAAGGTTAGACAGAAACATTTAATTAACTGAAGGCTATACGGGCAAGGCAAAAAGGCAAAAAAGTAAACAAAAGCACTCACTGATTAACCAGAGGATCAGCGGCAACGCTGAGATGAGGCCGCCGCACCAGCAGTTCGTAGTGCAGCGTAATGACCGAGGTGAGCACCACGAGACGAAGAAGTGGACGTGAATCTGCAGGCGGAAGGCGGTGGCGTAGAGCTTGTAGAAGATGAAGAGCAGCAGACCGACGGCCGTCGTGCCCAGGCTGAGGCTGTGGAGGATAATGGTGGTGGTGGAGGTGGCCCAGCGGACGCCCAGGGCGGCGAAAAGCAGTCGACGGTGTAGTTGGTCTGGCCGGTCATGGTTTGGTAGTGGGGGTTCCAGACCTGGTGCCAGTGGCCGCCGCGGTCGCACTGCTTCGTCACCCAGCTTCGAAGACACTTTTTGGGCAGATAGGTCAGCTGGTAGAGGGACATGTCCGGGCAGACGGCTTCGGCGGCCGAGCCGGCCGGGGTACTGTCCCAGCAGGTCCAGCCGTCCCAATGGACCGGACAGTGGTCATTTGAAGGATGACCCGATTCTTGTAGAATACTCTTTTCGCAGCACTTTTTCGCCTCGTAGCAGCAGTTCATGAAGATGTCCTGAAAATGATAAGAAACGGGGTAAATAGTCAAAAAGTCAAAATAGAAATCGAAACTGCGCCTTGAACTTACAATGTAGAAATCGCTGCTGAACTGCCGCAGAACCAGGTCCTCCTCGGTTCGATTTTCCCGGATCGCCTTTAGCAGCTTCTCATAGCTGACCGTGTAAATGACCTCATTGATTTGTAGTTGATAATCTGGTTGCCGTGGTAGTGCTGCTCCGCCCAGCTCACCGTCAGGTTCATGTCCCAGACGTCGTTGGAGGTGCCGTCCCGCCACTCCGGGTACGTCCGCCCGTGGCCGCGGCGCATCGTGTCCAGACAGTAGGCGCACATGTGGTCGGTGAAGTTGGCCACCGTCAGGTAGTCAATCTCAAACTTGTTGCTGCACTGAAGACCCAGCACATCGGTAGTTGAAGAAAAGAGGGTGAGTAGAAGAGGAAGAAAGGCAAAGGTAAACATTGTGAGGCGGGAATCTCAGGTGAGTGAGTGAATAAACAAAAAAAGATCATAAGCTTAGGCGCAACGCAGTTGCTGCTGCTGCCGTTCTTTTTACTTTAGGCAGTTCCGACAAGGATCACCTGTGCACCTGTGCAACTTTAAAATTTAAGCTGCTGCTGCCTCTGTTGAGGTTGCAGGCCACTTAAAATCTAATCAACCTTTTGCACTATAAAGCTCCTACTGCAGCTGCTGATACCAATCACCCAATTACCAATGTCAGATTAGCGCAACAAACTGCGCGCGGCTCCTCTTTGTCTTTTAAAGCAGCAACAGCAGTCGTCATTTTACAACAATTTTTTACAAAATCATCCTCATCATCGTTTTTGCTGGAAAGTCACTAAACATTTAGTAGTAGCTACACATTTTTTCCCACAGAAGAACTTTTCATTCAGTCATCAAACTCCCTATAGCTTATCACAGCAGCAGTTGAAGGAGTTCTTTTCTTGAGAAGCGACTGGTGGTGAATCTTCAGTGAGGAGCAGTGGCTGTAGTCGGCGTGGCCCATGTGTCGCCAGTAGTAGGTGTTCCAGCGGGTGTGCCAGCGGCCGTTGCCGTCGCAGTGGTTGAAGGCGTCGTTTCGTTCGAAGCGAGGCGGCAGGTAGCCGAGCAGGTACTCGGTCATGTCGGGACAGGTCTGGCTGTCGGTGCCCGGCGGCGCCGCCTCCCAACAGCTCCAGCCGTCCCAGTAGGTGGGGCAGTGAGGGTGACCAGGGCTGCTGGGACTTGGATTGGCGTCATTCGCCGGCAGCAGTCGTGGGCGTCCTGGCAACAGTCGAGAAAGGTGTCCTAGGTGGGTGGAAATAGAAATAGTAATTAAAAAGCGAAAACCTCAGTTCCCAAAAAACCGATATCTTACCATGTAAAACGTCGAAACAAACTGCTTGAGGACAAAGTGGCCCGCCTCGCCCTTCCGCTTCACCGCCTCTTGCAGGTCGCGGTAGGAAAGGCGGAAAGCCTGTTCCCGTGAGGTGTTGAAGTGCGTGAAGATCAGATTGCCCCGGGCGGTGATGTTGATGTGCCAGTCCTGGTTGACGATGTTAGAGTTTCGCCAGGCGGGCGAGTTGCGACTGATCATCGTGTCCAGACAGAAGAGGCACATGTGATCAGTGAAGTTGTCTAGCGTGCCGTAGTCAATGTCGAACTGGTTGTGGCACTGACTGTGGGGGAGGTGGTTGTTCGCCTCGAGGTAATTGAAGGCCGTTGTCAGGAGCAGAAGCAGAAAGCCGCCGCCGGCTAAGGCCGAAAATGAGGAGGGCGACAACATTGCTGAAATTGCTGGAGTTTGCAATGCGGCTGCTGGTTTAGAAATGTCAGTTTGTGTTGCAACGGCAAAAGAATTGTCTTCTGGTGAGAAATGGGTCTCAAATAGAAACACTCAAGAAAGTCAAAAATGTTTGCCCCAACCAGCAACAACGCTTTGTGACGGACAATCTTATCATCAAGCGGGCACTTGTCGTGAAGAGGTGATCTTTGACTGTTAAAGTGGTGGTGACATCAGGTAGCAACAACATGGCTACCTGTACACGCTTGTACAGAGGCCGATGCTGAAAAAAAATGTAAACTATTTTGGCTCGTGATGCTAATGATGATGTTTTGATTGACTGATTTAACTGGCGGATGTAAATGCTTTTGAAGATGAGCAGATGCGATGGAGATTGCGTTGTTGGGCTGAGGAAGAAGAGAGAGCGGGCGCCAGTTTTGGACTTTGTTTCTAAATGGCGGAAAGAAACAACAGCTACAGCTGATGCTAACGATCTTAATTTGATGCTGAGAACTGGCTACTACACAAAGATGATGATGATGTTACGTCAGATACAGTGTTACAAACAGTAGAACAGGACCGAACGTTAACCTTTGAAACCTCGTCGACCACCTCCTCGACCATAGGCAATGACCCGATAGCCGAGATAGAAGGTGAGCAGGCCCAATATGACGAGCAGCGTAATCATGCACCCGTTTATGAAACCTCGAACGAAGGCCTGGTGCTCGCCCACGGTCCACCACCGGCACATCGCCAGGTGATTATTCTGAGGCAGGTCCCGCTGGCTTCGATATCGCCTGCTGATGCTCTGCCGCTGCTCCGCCACGGTAAAGTCGCCGTCACTCGTCTCGGTGGTGCTCACCGCGCCCTCCTCGATGTCCTCATCGGCGGGCGTCCGACGTGGTCCGGCAAGTAGGCGAGCGCAAATGTCGATGCCCTCTCTTCTGCCGCTGCTGCTGCCCGCCGGCAAGGGCGTCACCGGCGGCAGGCTCCTCAGGTACTGCGCCAGCTGTTCTTCGCCCTCGAGCTCGGCCGCCCTCGGGTGGTAGCCGGCGGAGCAGCGCTCCAGGCCGCGCGCCTGGCGCACCACCCGATTCGGGCAGCCGCCGAAGAGGAGGTGGTCCACGCAGAGGAGGCGTGGCAGGGGCTGAAGATTCGGCTGATGGTGGCCAAAGGGACAACGATGCTGCTGGCCGGAGAACGCCTGCAAACAGGTCTGCAGTAGTGGACATTGGAACTTGCTGAGGGCTGAAGAGGATGATGAGGTGGTAATGACAGCGGACTGATGAGGATTCGAAGAAGATGTAGAGGAGGAAGATGAGGAGGAGGAGGAAACTTCGACGGTTTTTGGCTTGCTAAGGCTGACCGGCGCTGCGGCGGCAGCGGTAGTTTCAGAAGACATCAACTTAGCTAATGTAAACAAAGCAAAAGACAGAAAAAGTTTGAGATGTCAAAACTTTGAACTTGACTATCGCTCTGATTTTACGAGTGGCACAATACATTTTTTCGAAATTGGGTGGCTAGAAATTGGCATTGTTGTTGCTGCTGCTGCTAAAGCGCCCAAACAGATTTGTTCGGAAATGGACCACAAAAATGACGACTCCGACTACGAACACGCCTACCAAAGATCCACCACCTTCACCCCTGAAAAAGTGCGCCAGTCAAAAAGCCACCGCCCTGCACTCTTCTTCTCCTCAAGCTCAACCTACTGCAGGGCCCTTCTTCGCCTGACCGCCCTCCTTCTGCCGTACCTGCTCCTCCTCGACATTGCCCTGTACCTGCACATCTCCACCACCTATCTTCTCATCAGTCCTCCTCTCCTCCTGAGCAGCATCAAAAGCTCCAAAAAAGGGAATCCACTGTCCTGATTCCTCCCGAGTTCACCACCTTTCTCTTTGTCGCCAGCAAGGTCGCCAACTGGACACTTCTCGCTTCCACGGTCGGCCTGTTGGTTCTGCTGGCGTGGAAGCTCTTCGAGAGGAGAAGAAGACGAAGAGGAGCTGCTCAGAAGATGAGGAAGGATGACTTTCGGCTGATTTCAGTGCTGGTTCTGGAGGCAGAGCTGATGAAGATGCAGAAGAGGGAGGACAACAACAACAACAGCAACAACAACACTGTCAACCTGGAAACAGCCGCCAATGTCGAAGCAGAGAGCACTACTGAAGAAGTCACGACACTTTGAAACAGTCACCTCATTTTTTTACAAACAAGTTTTACTACTAAATTATACAGCATTTGTTGTGGTTTTCATAACTTATATTAACGATTATCTGTGGGAGGAAAAAGAGAGAGGCTCATGAAAAAGTTGTTTAGTGGTTGAAAATGCAAGTAATGTTCAGCTCCAGTTCTGATTAATCCTTGACGCCAGCCAGCAGCTTCTCCAGCGAGCTGAAGCGGTATGATCCGAATGTAAAGGTCACCTCCTTCTCCAGCACAACCTCTTCAGTCACAGAGAGCTTCAGCGCCATCAGTCCTCGAGTCAGCTCCCGTCCACAGGCCTGGTACTTTGCCAGACGATCGCTCAAGGAACTGAAAATGCTGCAGCTATGATCACTGCAGCTGTCCTGCTTAAAGTGGACCTTAATCCGGCGCAACCCCGGGAAGCAGTGTGCCAGGTGAAACTGCTCCACAACGTCGGTGTGCACTGAGGTGCTGAGGGCCAGGGAGAAGAAACGCACCGAGGGGAGGACGCGCATTTCGGAGCGAGGCCAAACACGGCTGAGACCGTCGCCGTAGAGGGGATTCTGCAGGCAGTCCACTGAGAGGACGCGCAGGTGCTCCAGCTTGGAGAAAGCGGTGAGGATGATCTGGTACCCATTGGCTCCGTCGCCATGGCGGCCAATCGTCAGATTGATCTTTTGCAAGTGGCACATGCACATCAGAGCGCCAAAGAAGCTCTTCAGCACGGATCGAATGTAGGCCACATTCTCCTGTTGTGGGTTGCTGATGTCCCACCCGATTTGCAGATCAAGGTAGGTAATGTAGGAGAGCAGTGAGGGCACCATGGGCACAGCCTTAACCGTCGACATCTCCTTGAAGAGCTGCAGGCCAAAACGAGCCCCCTCACCGGGCGTCAGGGTCGGATGGGCGGTAAGCCCTGCCGGTGGACGGGTGAACTCTCGAATTAGTCCAAGCAGTGCGGGCATTGACTGCCGAGAGAAGAAGCTGAAGGAGGTCAGCTGCTGGAGAATGGGCAACTGCGGCGCGACGTTCAGCTCGTGCTGTGGTACGAAGCGATTCAGTATGTTCAGCGTCAGGTGTCGAAGGGCGGGATGGCGCAGTCGGTAGAGCAGAGGCGCCCAGAAGTTGTAACACGCGCGCTTGGTTGTGAATCGCAAGTCCATAAAGTCGTAAAACTCGGGATACAGCTTCAGAGAAGTCAGCAGTGGCAGCGATGCGGGGCTCAGCTGGCCGAGCAGCTGCTCCCATTCAGTTCCATTGAGACGAGTGGCTACTTCGAGCAGGCGGAGATTGGCGAAGGTCTCAGTAAACTTGCGCGTAAATGTAAGCAGAGGGGCGCCGTTTCGGCTTTTTGAAAATGGCAGCCTAACGGGCGTCAGCTTCACTTCGGGAACCTCCTCTTCCACGGCGTCACGAGCGGCAGGGTTGATGTTACGCATAAAAACGGTCTTCTGCTGCTCCAGCCCGTTCAGTTTGCCTCTGGTGATCACCAGCGCCTTCGTCGTCTTCTGCGACTCCTCAAAGTGGGCGTACAGTCGACGACAGGCGCGGCCAAGATGAAGGGCGTCAGGCAGTGACAGACGGCTGAAGATTTGCTGCAGACAGTCGCTATTGTAGCTGGCCAGGATGGAGTCGGCCTGAAAGGCGGTCAGCCAGCTGCTCGTGTCCATTAGTTCTTCCAATTGCAGCAAACGGAAACATTTATTTATATCAATCTCAGGTAAATCTTCAAATCTGAAATGACAATCACCGCCTCTTTTGTTGCGAGACATCTTTCAAGTTGGTCAACACTTCTCGGCGAAAGTAGAGGAGAATTCAGCCTTGACGAGAGATCAAAGCAACAAAAAGCACAGAAGTGCGAGCAAACACGTGCTCTCTTCTGTGAGCTCAACCGTTTCCAATTCGAAAATGTTTCCGCAGCACACTTTCTTTCCCTTCTGGGCAGTGCCGGAAATCTTTTGTTCACCTGTCTTTTAGGCGATTTGTCTGACTCCACTGCTTTTTCTGGTACATCAACAATCACATTAAATTTTCCTTATCAGGTCTGGTGATACACGTCTTCCTCTTCTAGAGTATTCTTAGTCTGGTCACAACCTTCCGAAACAAGCACACCTGAGCACAGAGCCAAAAAACCATGGCCGTGTCCGATGCCGTCCTCATTGTCTTCATCTCCATCTTTACCGCCCTGCTTGGAGAAGGTAATTTAGGTTTAGTCCGAAGATTTACTTAAAAATCTCAAAATCTTTACCCTTTCTCTTTTCAGGGCTTACCTGGTTGCTCGTCTACCGAACGGAGAAGTACAAGAAGCTGAAGAACGAGGTGGAGAAGCAGTGCAAGAAGTGTGAGTGCTGATTTTTGTAGTTTTTTGTTGATGTTGTGGACTGAACTAAATCTCTTCCTTTTTGCAGTGGAGAAGAAAAAGGAGGTGATGGGCGAGACGAATGACAAGCAGCAGAAGAAGAAGCTGGAGCGGGAGGAGGAGAAGCTGAAGAACCACAACCGCGACCTGTCGATGGTCAAGATGAAGTCGATGTTCGCAATCGGTTTTGCCTTCACCGCCCTCCTCTCCATGTTCAACAACATGTAAGAAAAAGAGAGATTTCTTTTTCAGAGATCATACCAATTTCTAAATCATTCCCTCAAACAGCTTCGACGGACGAGTGGTCGCCAAGCTGCCCTTCACGCCGATCGGCCTCATTCAGGGCCTATCGCATCGGAACCTCGCCGGCGCCGACTTTACCGACTGCTCCTTCATCTTCCTCTACATTCTCTGCACCATGTCCATTCGCCAGGTAAACCATAGAACAACCAAATCTAGTCTTTAACTTCTAAAACATCATTTTCACCTCTATTGCAGAACATCCAAAAGATTCTCGGCTTTGCGCCCTCGCGGGCGGCCAACAACCAGGCAAATCCCTTTGCGCCAATGGCCGCCAGATAGAGAGAACTACATCTCACAAAGTTCTTCCATCCTCGTCAGTCTTCCTCGCCAGCCTATCCATAGCAACAGAAGTTATACCGCTGTAGCTAGCCTTGAAGCTGCTTCGCTTACTACTACTATAACATTACTTATTTATACACACTTGATGCCTACAAACAAAAGTAAAACCTCGAAGCCTAAAGATCCTCATCATCATCATCAACAAGAACAAGCTCACTAAACACAGTTATCCAGCGCCAGCGGCCTATTGCTGAGCACCCGCTGCCAGTCGTACCGACTGAGGTCGATGGTCTTGTACTCGTCGTAGATGATCTGCTCCATGATGGCCCGCCCGATCGCCGGGCCCATCTGCAGCCCGTGGCCGCTGAAGCCAGTGGCCCAGAAGAAGTTGCGGTAGTAGGGGTCCCGGCCGATGATCGGGTGCTGGTCGAGGCGGTTGTAGTCGTAGAAGCCCGCCCAGCCGCCCTTCAGCTTGATCGCCTCAAAGGCGGGCACGCGGGCCGCTAGCAGCGGGTGCACCTCACTTTCGAAGTAGCTGTAGTCGACGTCGAGATTGTCCACGTCGGGCTCCTCTTCAGGGGCCGGCGAGCGGCCGCAGATGAAGTTGCCGCCGAGGCCCTCGCGGCGGCAGTAGGCGCCGGTGCTGTCGATGAGGAAGGGAAAGTCGAGGCCGGGCCCGTCGCGGCAGTTGAAGACGTAGACGTAGCGCTTTCTGTGAAGGGGAGAAGGGGTTTTAGAAAAGGTAAACAAAGCAGCAAAAGTGAGCTCACCTCGGCTCTACGGGAAACTCCACCGAGCGGACGCCCCTTCTGCTGCCGTAGCCGAGGAGGCGGGCAATTTGGCCGGAGTTGGCGCCGCAGGCGACGACACCCAGCGCAAACTCGCAGTGCTTCACATTGCCGTCCGGCTCCCGCAGCACCACATAGTGGGCCGTCTCCGTCTGCTCGTCCGTCTCCGCGTCCCAGTGGCCGTGCATCTTGCGCGTGTTAAAGTCCAGCACGTCGGCGTGCACAAACTCCACGCCCAGGCACTGAGCCTTCGCCTTCAGGCCGAGCAGCAGCGCCCACGGGTCGAACCAGCCCTCGTTCTGGACGCCGTAGGAGCCGACGACGACGCCGTCGGTGTTCACATGGGGGAACTTCTCCTTTATGCGCTCCGCTGTGTACAGCTCCACGAGGGCGCCCATTTCGATTTGCAGCTTGTGAGACTCGATCAGTTGCTCCGCCTGCGTCTCGTCGGCCAGCGTCAGGTAGCCCTGGGGAGTGAAGGAGACGTCCGGCGGCTCGCCCTTGTCGAGGATGGCGAGGTGGCGCTTGGCGTTGCGCAGAAAGTCCGCCGTGAACATCGACATCATGATGTTCTCGGGGTGCTGCCACTGCTGGCGGATGCCGCCCGCTGAGAGGGTGGTCGAGGCGCGGGTGTACTGGTAAAGGTTGGAAAAATAGAACATGAGTTCGAAATTAGAATCATTTAAAGGTCCTTACCGTCGGATCGCGCTCAAAGACGGCCACGTTCAGGCTGAAGGGCGCCTTCTCCTTGAGGAAGTAGGCGATGCTGGTGAAATGAGGGGGAAATAGTTTAAGAAATTTAAAAAATCGGCCTTTTGTTGTTTTATCTTTTTACCTGGCGCCGATAATGCCACCGCCGAAGATGGCCACGTCGACATGGTTCGGACATCCGATCTCCTCTCTGGTCTTGTGAATGCGGCCCTTCTTCAGCAGACTGAGGTCTTCCTTGACGATTTTCAGGGCGCGCTTGAGGCCGAGGTGCTTGGTGAAGTACTGCGGGTACTTGTAGCTGTAGAAGTCGTCCGTGTACTCGGGGTCTTTCGAGGGGTCGTAGGGGACGCCGTCGGGGCCGACGATCACGTACTTACTGTCCTCTTCTTTAGAAAGTGAAGATTTTTCAGGGGATTTTTCTGAAGAGGAGAGTTTGACGGCTGATTTCTCTGTCTCATCTTTGTCGCTTTGTTTTTGACCTTTCTCCGTTGTCTTTGCATCAGCAGTTGTTGATGCTTTTTTGCTGTTTTGATCATCGTTGTCAGAGGAAGAAGAAGAAGAGAGAAACCTTTGCTGACAGGCAGTCGATCTCCTGAGCAGAACACTTCTCGCCAAGTTGAGCATCATGATGAGGGCAACAAACAAGAAACACCTTCAATCAACCGCGACTTTGTCTACTATCTGCCACAGGAGCAGCAGCAACAGACGAGCACAATCTTCATGGGCGCTCGCAACTTTCCAAGTTCAGCTTTGGTACTCTCTGGTTACAATCGACGCTGATACTGCAAGAAAAAAGATGGTGAGCAATTTAGAGCACCTTTATCAGCACCTCCGATATCTCATACCTCTTGGACAGTTTCCAAAACCCAAGCAATTTAGAAGGTGGTGGCAGTGGAGGTGGTGGTGGTGATAAGGATGGTTAGGTTGTTGATATTTTTTTGCCGGCCAGAAAAAACAGCCGACTTTTTGCACATGTGATTTTAATTTTTTGTTGTCATTGACAGAGGCGGCCTCCGGTGGGCGTCAATGGAACTGCAAATTGAGGAATTTTTTTGCGTTTTCTTTTTTGTCTTGTCGATTTTTTCTACTTTTCCCTTTTCTGTTCTGATAAGCAACATTTGCAGAACAAAGTCTGTACAAACGGCGCCTTCTCCTCTCTTCAAACTTGTCCTCTTTTGCCCGCCGCTGTTTACTCTGTAGCGATAACAATGCCGAGCGAGTGAGGAAGATCACCACCGGGAAAAGTACCAGATCGGGTTCAGCCGCTTAGTTTGAGGTTGAGATTGCAACGTCGCAAAACTTTGGACTGTGTTTACTTTGGACTTACATCGGAACTAGAGACTACGTGACTTGTGATGCTTTAAAGATGGATTCAGTTCTAAAAGGTATGCTTTTCACCGTTTTCTTTCCTTTTACCTTTTTACTGCAAAGTTCTTCTATTTCAGAAGAAAGCGTGCTAGACTACCCAGAACTCATCGACTCATCAAAAAGAACATCAGTGTCTCGACTGTCTCGCCTATCAAGCACCATTGATAGTGTCGATGTGTTGGGAAAGTTTGGCAGCACCAACTCGTGGCAGTGCACGATTTGTGCCAAAGAGTGTAGGTGCAGCAAAAGATTGGTCTCAAAGTCCGAATCCATTGCGCCAGCGACAACGACTCCAAAGGCCAAACTCCAGCAGGACTGGTTTGACTGGTGCAACACAGTCTTTTGCTCAAATTCGCCTTTAGGACACCTCTACCTCTAACAGAAGAGAGATACTTATCATCAAAACTGCTGAAGAGAGGTATGAATCAGCCTTGTTTTGCTGCAGCTGAAGCAGCTGTTGCTAGCCGCAGCCATCTTGTTTTGAGGATATCCCAAGCAACAGACACAACTCTCTCCCACTTTTGGCAGCTTCTCTTCCTTGAAATCGTACGATTTCAAGCGTCGCCAGTTATCTCGTCTCATCGGCAAGTGTGTGTGTGTGTTTTGACGCCGACAACGAAGCTGTTCGCTGTGTGTTTGTTGCTGGCTGGTCTCCAAGCTTGGCACTCAAATGTGTGTGGCTGCCCCAAAGAAGACGAAGACGAAGATGAAGAGGAAAAGGACGAAATCTATGTAGTTCAATGCTAGTGCAAGTTTTGTTTTGCTTTTTGCCTCAGAAAATGAGGCTGGTTCAAGTTTTTTTTCTGCAGCAAAAAACGACAGTTTATCCTTAGCTTTTTGGAAGACGACGACGACAGCAATCGAAAGTGTCCCTCTCGTTGATGTTGAAATCCTCCTCACGAGGAGAACGAGTTCCCAGAGAGTGGCTCTGTGTACATTTCAATCCAGTCTGCACCGGCCGCCACTGTGTGCTGTTGAGTACTTTGCGAGGCACATCAAAATATGAAAGCAGCCCTTATCAGTCACTTGCAATCGAAGCAGACTCACTTTGAAAAGCTGCTTTGAAGCATGTTCTTAAGACTTTGGTTTAATCTGAGGACTGCTTCGTTCAAACTCAAACGGAATAATTTTTCTGCAAAAAGAATTTAGGTGCAAAATTATTCATTAAGAAAGAAGATGTTTTCAATGCAGAGAGATTCACACATTTTTTTCTCGCACACTGGTTCCACTGTATCACATGACAAGTGCATTAGCAGCAGCTGCTAAAAATACCATCAGCACCAAAATTGTGTGTCTGGTTTTGCCGAAGACTGACAGCGAAAAAGCAGCAGCGGCAGCAAAATCGAAAGGAGAACAGGCAGTAGGATGAACTTGAAAAGCGACCAAAACAAAGCTTCATTTTTGCTTCCTACTTTCTATCATCAAGATTTGATAACCTCCAAAGGGTAGTTTTCCACTTCTAGACAGACAGACGTACTCGATGTTCTTCATCACCACTTTACCATCAACAAATCTGAAGGCCGAAGACTGATGTTCCGGTACTAGTACAAGTACTAGTACAGTGCCACCCTGTAGGACTGTCCTTTCTCCTTCTTCTCCTCTCAATATTTGTCATCTAAACAGACCGACTACACCTCGATGGTGAACTGCTCTCGTGATGATGAGCCCCCGTATCACATCGACGGCGGCAGCTGCATCTGCCGATGCTGGCTCTGTCTGATGTGAAGAGTGACGTTTCACGAAAGCTCTTTTTTGCGCTGTTTTTCTATTTCTCTCCCACCACCACCACCACCACAACTTTCTACGTGGAAGATTGCTCGCCTCTGCCTTCTGCTCTGTGGTATAAAAAGGCAAAGCGCGTTGAAGTGCGTCGCAACTGCAAACTCAATATCGAAACTTGAGTTTCTGTTTTACATCTCCTCCTTCAATCGCAGCCTCCTATGTCTTTCTCCTCAGTTGCCCGTTCAGCACGACGGACAATCAAGATGAATCCAGAGCGAAACAAGTTATAACGCCAGACTATCTCTCTCCCTCTCTACTTTTTCTATTTTCTTACCTAATCACCCTCAGCACCTCCCACCTTATCCCATCCTTCTTTCGATACTTCTCCGGTGATATCAGTCAGTACCACCTAAGAAAAATTGGCCTTTAATTAGGAGAGCTCAAGACGTCCTCAAACGCAATCGTCCTCAGACGGCAGCAACCAGCATCATCAACTCTTCATAGCAAAGCCATTTTAGGTTGTTCTATTTTAGCTAAACCACAAACATCCTAGGCACCCAAACCTAAACAATGTCTGAAATAGAGTCTGAAGCAAAGGGCGAGGCGCCCCTTCTAGGATACTACAACATCCGGTAAACCTCAGTTGAGCGCCCTTCACTCTTTTACCTCTCACCTCATCATTCAGGGGAAATGCGCAGCCCATTCGCCTGCTGCTGGCGTACACGAAAACGGTTTACCGCGAACGGCAGTACAACTTTGGCCGCACCGATGAGGAACGCGCCGAGTGGCTCAAGGAGAAGGTAAAGAAAGTTCTTTTTGAGCTCATTTTTTGTCTTCAAAACTTTACATCTTTGCTTCTTCTTTTTCAGTTTCACCTTGGCCTGGACTTTCCCAACCTCCCCTACTGGCAAGGTTCGTAGAGGACGGACGCACACAGGGAAATGGAGTAAATAAACTTGCTAACCTTTTACCTTTCTTTGACCATTTTAGAAGGCGACCTGAAGTTGACCCAGTCGCTGACCATCCTCCGTCACCTGGCGGCGAAGAACGGCCTCGCCGGCAACGGCTCTGAGGAAGAGGCAATTCGCATTGACCTTGCCGAGCAGGTGTTGCGTGAGTACCGCAACAAATTCATCGACGCCACGCTGAGTACGAGCTTTGAGAAGGCCCGCCTCGCCTATCTCGCCCAGCTGCCTGATATGCTGCGTTCGCTGTCGACGTACCTCGGCGCCCGACCCTACTTTGCCGGCAACTCCATCACCTACGTGGACTTTATGGCCTATGAGTTCATCGACCAGCACTTCTACCTCTACGCGGAGCTCTTTGCAAAGTTGCCCAACCTGAAGGCTTTTCTCCGACGGGTGGAGGCACTGCCCACCATTCACGAGTTCCAGTACAGTCCGAAGTACATTCGCTGGCCCAGTGGCCTGCTGATTCCCTGGTACCAGGCGAAGTACTACACCACCTTCCACCGCTCCGACTCCAGTGATCGGGTGCACGAACTGGTCACCAGCATGGCCAAGTGCCAGAAGATTGTTGAAGGTGTGCCGCCGATGGGCTCGGAGACGGTGACCACTTCGGGCTAAGGAGAAGCCTGAAAGTCAGCCAATGACGTCTGACTGTCAGGCAGACAGTGTTGCTATCATTTGGTGGTGATAGCAATGCGAGTGTGTGTGTGCCTCACCAACATTGACAAACCAGCCAATCTCCAAACATCACATGAACAGCCGACTATGATTTCTTTCTTTCTTATCATCAGTACTACTACTACCACCACCACCACTTTGTCTATTTCATTTTTGCCTTGTGACTTGATTAGGAGCTGATGTTTTACTATTTTATTATACTATCTCTGTGTCATTGCCACCACAACCTCAACTTCACCCGTTTCAAATAAAAAATCTATAAGCCCAAAAAGGAGTTTAAAATGAGGATTTTGGAAGAGATGGCATAAAAACACTATCGTTTGTTGAAAAATCTGATTAATGCTGGTATTTTGTTTTTCCTCTTCTTCACCATCGTTACCAGTAATTAAAAAGTAAAAGCAAAAGGTTAATTAGCTCATTAAAAAGAAAAAAAGTTGAGCGAAAGAATACGCTATGTAAACAAATCGCGCAAAAGACAGTTCACTGTTGGCTCACCATAACATTATCTACGTGGTATCATCGCCGATATGTCAGTATTCTCATCTTTCACTCATCGTCAGCACTCTCTCTCTCTCTCCCTCTCCCTCTCTCCTGCCAACAACATTGAGCAGCTTTCGACAGCAAGAACTGATTCTTCTCGCATTCTCCATTGTGGCATTCTCCATTCTTCCTAGTATGTTTGGTGTTCCTGATCATGGCTTCATGATGAGGGCCGAAAGGGAGCGTCTTTTGGCCGAAATGGAAAGCAGATTTCTTCGGGGTACGTATAAGCACAGCATTAAAGTGCATTTCTTTTTCTATTTCTAGTGGCCTTTCACTCTTTCTCCTTTGCAGCTGAACCATCAGTGCCACCATCGGC
Organism: Tyrophagus putrescentiae; assembly: GCA_024499935.1. Classification (NCBI taxonomy): domain Eukaryota; kingdom Metazoa; phylum Arthropoda; class Arachnida; order Sarcoptiformes; family Acaridae; genus Tyrophagus; species Tyrophagus putrescentiae. The sequence continues at coordinate 3,135,581 of JAMZRA010000008.1, forward strand.
CTCCTCGCACTTGGAGAAGTGGACCGAAGCGGAGAAGAAGCTGAGCACCGACATGAAGGCCCTCCAATTCGAAGGCCATTTTGCCGACGTTATTTTCCACTTCGAGAACGACGGGACCTCGGTTCGGGCGCACAAGGCAATGCTCGCCGCTCGATCACCCGTCTTTGCGGACATGTTTCTCCAGGGTGGAGATGACAGCAAGAAGAAGAATGAAGAGCTCGGTGGTGGTCAAGAAATAGAAGAGAATGAAGAACAGAAGAAGGTTCACAAGTACGAGGACGAGGACGGCATCACCCACGTGACCATCACCTCCGAGACCGCCTCTGACGTCTTTCAGCACCTGCTGCTCTACATCTACACCGGCCAGCTGTCCGCCTGGAAGCTGGGCGTGATCGCCGCCGACCTGCTCGTTGTCGCCCACAAGGTTCCTCTTTTTTAGCCGTTTTTTTCTGCTAACAACTAAAACACTTCTTCTTTTCTTTCAGTACAAGGTGAAGACGCTGAAGAGCCTCTGCGAGGAAGCGGTCCTTCGCGCTCTGCCCGTCGACTGCAAGACCTACACCGGTGGGGAGACGGCCGCTCTAAAGCTGGTCACTGACAGCTTCCAGCTGGCCGACGCCACTGACACCCCCAAGCTGAAGGCCAAGGCGGCGCTGGCTCTCGCCGAGTAAGTTTTTTGTGAACAATGATCTGATTGTTTTCTTTCTGAGAAAAATGAGACCTTCAATGCTAAAATCATATTTTACAGCTTCATGAAGTTGAACATTTCACAGATAGCCAAGAAGAAGCCGGAGGACATTCTCAAGATGTTTTCTCTGTTTCCGACGGGCTATTGGAAGCAGAATGACAATGACAAGGAGAAGAAGGAGGTGGTCGAAAAGAAGGAAATAATGTTTTTTCTATGTTAGAATAATTTGCAACTTACTTTTGTAACTTTGACTTCTAATCTAACTTCGTATTCCTGATCCCGGACACTGAACGTTTATCTTCTGATGGCTCTCTTCAAAGTTCTACGATACGTAATCACGAAATTTCCTGCACAATAACTCTGCAAACCTTTGTACAATCCAAGTTTTCTTGTTTATATAAAATCCAAATTAAAGTTTTGTTTTCAAAGATTTTTCTGCTGCCTGTTAACTTGTTTTTCTCGCGAGAGGGGGCGCCAAAATACCCATGCCGTTTTTGCGCTCAAATTCTCTGATCCGTTTTTCAAAAATTGTTTTAAAACGTTGAAGCTTTGAAAAACATTTTTTACTTCTTGAAAACTCTGGTACCCTCAACTCACAGCCACTGCTGAATGTCCCTAATGACCGCCTCAACCTTGTCGAAAAGATGAATTAGGCCTTGAATAGAAGAAATGATGAAGAGCCGAGAGAAATCGATTTTTAACTTACACTGGAATCGTAAATCACAAGTAATCACTGATTTCTACCAACTTTCTTCTCAAACTCAAAAACACACACACTAATGATACCCTTTGACCTTCACCTTGACAGCTAATCAGCAACGGACGACCTTCTTCTTCTTGAGGCTGGCTAATTACGTCAGTCCTTTCTTTCTGCTGGACAGTCAACAAAACCACCTGGGTTCGTTTATTTACAGAGTTGAGTGTGTGTGTGTTGCCGCTAATTGAGCCAATGTGTCATTGAAGTGTATCCAGAAGATCAAGGCCAAAGTGGAAAAAGTGGAAACATGTCAAGTGACACTCGCCTTCAAAACTGAATGTCCACAGCAGTGACCAAGGTCAGTGCTAATTAACTTTCTGTCTTCTATGGCCTTCTATGTTCGGTGTTTCGATCTCTGATCGATTACCTCGCCTTCTTCCCTCCCTCTTTCTCTTATTTTGCTCCCCTAATCACACTTGCCCAGTGTGTCCCCGTGGGGACCTTCTGCCCGAATGATGGGCCACCTGATGAGCTGCTAAGTGGAGATATGGAAACAGAGAAAATGGTCAATGGTCTTGTTGATGAACCAGTTTTTGCTTGTCCATACGCGTCCTTCAATGAGCAATCTTAAAACCTGACTGTTTTTCCATTGGTCACACTTATTTTCTCCTAACCTGATCTCCGTCTTCCAACGGTCTCCTTTTCTAGTGGACCTAGAAGATTGCGAGATTTTCACTTCTAACTTCAGCGTCAAAGACGGTCTTTCTCAACTAGGTCACACTTAGCTCCCTCTAACCTGTCCTGCTCAGCACAGCGGTCAGCAACAGGGATCAATATGCAAAAAAAGACAGCACAGCAGCCACTGTGACCTTTTGTGTAATCGATAGTTCGAAATGGGAAAACGGCGGCAGCCCTAGCAACAACCGCGGAAGTAAACAACAGCAGCAGCCGAGGCTGAGGCCGATGGCCACTTTGCTTGTACACTACCTAGCTCTCTGCTGACCAGTCAAAACAGCTCGGGTCCCGACCTCAGTTCCGCACAAAGAGCTCGTCTAGACAACGGTGATCTGTCCGCTCTCTCAGCTCCTAGGTCCTTGGACTAGTTCCCGCAACTCAGCTCAGCTCGACTGTCGTGACACTACCACGACCATTTGTGAGACCCTAGCTCAGCTGTGCCATTCATTCTCTCACTCCCGTCCACAGTTTCCATACCTGTTCGCCATTAACTTCCCTTCTATTCCCTTCCCTTCCCTTCTCTTTTTCTCTCACCTTCTCCGAGCTGTCATCTTATCAGCTAGTGAGCCGAGCCGAGCACGGCCACGACAGGCACCGACCCTTTTTATGGCCTCTCTTTCTTTCTCTCTCGTTCATTTTATCTCATTTACCTTCTCTCTCCCCCCTCGTTCACTGCACCATTCAGTGCCTGTTGCTGCCGCTGCTGTTGCCCCGCAGCCTTGCACAATGCACACCTTTTCACAGTTCAATGGACAAATCAAACACAGAGTCGGTGTGTGTGTGAAGCTGAAGACTCGCTCGGCTCAGTGTGTGAATGTCGAGAGGAGCATGAAAATGTCGGGGCCTAGGCAGCTGCCGCCGCTTTTGCTGCTTTTGCATTAGGCAGGCAGTGCGGCCACTTTAGTGCTATCTTTGGGGAAGCAGAGGCAGGATAGCTCTCCCCTTGATCGAATCGAATATCTGCTCTCGGCCATCTTTAGTGCTTGCTGCTGCTGCTGGTGCACTACCTCTACTGCCTCTCCACTTCGCCGACTAAATCAGGTCACGACGATGAAGACTACGAAAGTCTACGGGTCTAGGGGTGAGAGAAAGATTGGCTCTCCCCACTTTATTTCTCTCTCTCAGGTGAAGCCCTGCTCTTTTCAGCTAAACTACAGTTCCCAGCAAGCTTTGCTGTGGTGGTGGTGGTGGTTCTCAGTCGTCGAGGATGGGATTAGCATGGGAAGAGAAGCCGGTGTCGCCTTCTTTCCATTTCTCGCACCTTTGTTTGTTTGCTATCTCTAACTGTAACCTGCTGCTGTCTTTGTCGGCTAACAGAAGCAGAATTCATTCATTTCGGGCTGTAAAGTCGAGGAGGAAGGAATCTCTCTTTGCGTAATTCAACTTTTTCTGAAAAAGTTATATTCTCGGCCATCAATTTACCGCAGACAGGGTGTGGGGGCTCCTATCTTTTCGGATCACTTTAGACAATCTCATCAATTTTTTAGTCACTCATTTAGACTGTACAAGACCGCTGCTGCCCTACTTTGCACCCTCCACTGAGCAGCACTGAGCGCCTCTTACTCTTAACTCGATTGAAAAAAGCTACAGCAGACACTACTACTACTACTGACCAGCACTTGTCGATCATACTATACACAACCGAAAAAAAGAGGGCTAAAATGGATCTGTTTCAATTTGATTTTTTATTTCAGGTAAAAAGGTATTTTGATATCAGTCAGAGGATAAGCAGTACTGTTCTTCTTCTTCTTTTTGCACCGTGCACTTGTTCATCATCATCATCATCATCATCATCATCTCCGGCCTCTCTTTGACATTGACTGGACAATGGCTGGCGGCGATCAATCTCGCCAGTTGACTGTTGCTGCGAAAGAGTTGAGATTGACGACGAGGGAGGCAGTTTTTATTTTTTGCTCTTGTTACTGTTCTGTTCCTGTCTACTACTACCTCCGATGATGTTTCTTTTTCGAGAAGCTAGCAAGAAGATGATGCGATCCTAATCCTAACCAGGGTGCTCTCTTTGCTCTCGTTTCTCGTCAATATTGTTCGGCTGCCAAGATCAATTTTCAAAAGTGCTTTTAGTTTAAAATCGCTCTGACTGCTGCTTATCTGTTGATTCTTTCTCTCTGTGTGTGTTGCCATGCTTTTAGGATGATGAGGAAAAGGGGGAGATGAAAATGTGTGTAAATGGCGAAATTGCCCAGAGCACTATCGATCTTTTCATGCTGCTGTTGCCGCGGCTGTTGTCATTTCGCATTTTGCAGTCGTTTGAATTTTAAATTTTAAAAGCCCCCACTTTTGGTAGTTTCCCGTAGCGTTGTGTTTTCCTTCTTCTTTTTCTTCCTTTTTCCTTCCTCTTGAGTACACAGACAGAAAGTAAGAAAGAGAAGCTGATATTACCACCGCCGTTTTTCCGGCTCTCTGGCTTTCCTTCTTTAGGCAGGCTGATACACAAACACACACACACACACACACGATCCTGCTGTGTGTGTTCTTTTTCCTCAACCAGCCAAACACCGAACAACCGCAGTGGCTATTTTTGCTCTATGACCTCTTCGGCTGCTGCTCCTTTGGCATTTCACCTCATGCTTTTTGGACTGTCTGTCTTTTTATACTTTTTTTGTTCAAAATTATCAGGAGTTTTCAAGGAGCTAAACTGAACTGAACCACAACTTCTACTTTAGTCGCCGCCGCTGCTGCTGCTCAATTAGCTGTGGTGAACTTTTTTGTTTAATGTTTAATTAAATAGCAGCAACAGCAGCAGCTCAGAGTGTGGCTATTTATATGATTAGCATTTAGTTTTAGTTGAGGAAGACGAAGATTACTACAACAAGCAGCCAACTAACGTCGTGACTGGCTGCCGAAAATGGCTCACTTGGTGCAACTTTTTTGCGCACTGTTTGCTGGCAAATTGTGTGAAAGAATAGAAATAGAAAAAATGGACTGTTGTTCCAGCAGCAACAGCAGCTGCCCAAAGATGGCTGGAATTTCATTTTATTCCTATTATACTTTCCCTCTGCTGGAACTACTACTAAATTGGGAACGTCCACTTAATTTGCCCTTAATGAATGCTAACTGCAGCAGTCCTCAGTTCTGGTAATGGTCAAAATGTCTTTCTGATTTATTTTAATTAAGCAGTCTCTCGTTTCACCCTCAAATATTTCCTCGTATCCGGTGAGAGAGAGAATATTCTCTTTTCTGCTTTTCCTTCTCCTGTCTCTCCTTTCCTTTCACTCTTAATTGAGTGCAATTGATTCAATTACCGTTGCTACTGCTGCCACCGCTCTTCCAAATGTCTGTCTCAATTGCTGACTATTTATTCTGTGTTTCCTCTTTTTTCTGCTGTCATTTACAGTCGAGGCACACACACACACACACACAGTCGACCCGAACCGACCAATTCTGTCCTGGCACGGGCGCCAGGCTAGGACTGAACCAAAAGAAGAAATGGTTTGGTTGGACAGTGGTAGTGGCGGTAATAAATTACAATTACCATTTGATTGAGCTGGAGAGGGTGAGAGAGAGGAAGCTCTAATTGTTGCGAAATGTTGAGAGGACCGTCAAAGAGCGTCAGTTTGAATTTCAGCTCAGAGAGCCCTCTCTTTAGCCTAACCTTTGACCGAGAGGAAGCAGACTGCTGCCGCTGCTGCTGCTGACATCAAGCTCCATTTAAATTCCATCTGGAGTACATCTGTGCTGAGAGACTGACTGTGTGTGTGCCTCACTTCACTTCCCTTTCCCTCCCTTCCCCCCTCTTCAAACTCTAAATGCTCGTCATTTAATTTGAGCTTTATTAGTTTCTTGTTCGTTTCCCTCTTTTTCAAAATGGAAGGAAAGATCTTGCAAACTGTTATCTGATCCAATTACTGGCGATTCGCTAACACCATCATCTTGCTAACTCATTTTGTTTTCAATTTCAGACTCATTCTAGAATTTCGACTATCGATCAACGAAAACCCGTTTTGAGCTCGTCAAGTGTGAAACACCTTCTTTGGCATTTTCCGCCCACCACCACCAGTGAGGGAACACCTACGCCCAAAGTGAAGGTAATACTTGTAGGTTTGCTGGGGCCTGCCTGGAGAATTACGAGGCAAGCACCTGCTGGAAGGGGGAAACCTAACTGAATTGAGGGAGCTTAAAAAGCAAACGGCAAAGGAGAAATGAAGTGAAGGGTGAGCGACTGCGAACAACGGGACACTTTGAGAATAGTAGGTAGTTTATTGAAGATCGGTAAAGAGCTACAAAAAGAGCTAAACTAAAGGTGTCTTCTAATGATAGAATGGTGCGAAACCAAGCGAGTGGCCAACTAAAGAGAGCCTTGCTTCCGTAGGCTTTTATAGCGGGAAGACAGGAAAGAGCAGCTCACGCCACTTTCTTCGAGAAGGTTCGATTGCTGCATCAGGAGTGGCCCATCGATGTACTTCTTCAGTTGTTTCGTTTAGCAGGCGCTTTTTTGAGGCCCACGACGTCCTTATTTGGGCAGTAAGATAATGCCACCAGAGGCACCGTACAATCTGCGGCAGTCGTCCGGCGGCGGTCGCTTCTGCTTGTGCTAAAGACAGTTTATCTCGGTGGTGGAGAGAAGTGGGTGAATTGGCATTAGGGGGACACAAGGAAGGAGCGAGAGGAAAAACAACAAATAAACAAAAGAGCGGTGTTTGTGCAAGAGGATAAGGGGAGAGTGAGGCTTCAGATAAGCTCGCAGTGCAGTAGTGGTAGCTTGCGCCCCACCGGCTGGTGATAACGACCGTCGTCGCATCGCACAAAGGAGGCTGATAAGTGGAACTTTCCATCTCCTGAGTCGACACTTCTAATCGCCTACCACAGATCGCAATCGTGAACAACACGAGTTCACTCTGAGTACACAGTCAGCCCGATTCTGCCTTCTCTGATCCCTCAATCGGACAATTCTCTGCCTACATCCCCTCGCTTAAGAAAGGAGATTACTCTTCTCGAGGAAGAGAAGATCCTTCAAGCAAGACGATTGAAGAGAAGGAAGAGAAGAAACGCCAACTAGTCTCATCAGTCTGATGCAATCAAATCATCAGTCGGAGAGAAAAGGAAAAGGAAAAGAATGAAGACAATCTCTCACACCAAACAGCTAAAGAAAGGAAGCTAGAAATTTGGAAAAACAAAACGGAGGTAACCTAACACTATTGTACTAACTAAACTACTTTACCGCCACATGATCTTCAAGAGAATGGGAAGAAGGGAGCCGTCTCAGCCATCAGCAGAGGTCGAGCTGGTCATCGGTGAAGAAAGCTGAACTCCGAAGACGGTGCCGGACATTCGTCGAGATGTTGCAGGCGAAGAGGCGGGATCCAGAACGACGGTATTGACACAAGTCTTTTCGACTTCCTCTTCATCGGAAGAGTCCTCAAACTCTGGCAAGTACTGGAACTCAAGCTGTTTGTTCAGCTGGCTTATGCGCATTTGGTGGTTAACGCACAGGTAGAAGGAGCGCAGAGCAGAACAGCCGACGACCACGACGTCCTTGTTGTAGACGAGGAATTTGGCCCTGCGGCGGATTCTTCCGATCGACAGCTGAGCGTGGGTGACGAGCTCAGTTCGGAAATGATCGCCAGGTGTCTCCAGCGTGTGAGGGTGGAGCACAGTGTCAAGCTGCAGTTTTGAAGCCAACTGAGAAGGAATCAGGTTGTGGTCCGAACCAGTGTCCAAGAGCGCGCGGCATTTGTAGCCGTTCAGACAGACGTCCATCATCACACGAGTTCGGCCGGAAGATGCTGCGAAGACTTGACCATCAGTGTGAAACAGAGAACCAAAGCCCTCAATGGTGTCTTATCGTCGGCCCATTGAAGGTGGGCGACATCTCCCTCAGTGTCTGACGCTTCTTCTTCAGAGCCGTAGTCGTCAGACGCGTGCACAAGATGCACTTTCTTCTTGTTCAGTGGTGGTCCAGCTTGATTGAAGAGCTCTTTGCACATGACGAGGCAGTGCAGACCTTGGCAACGAGGGCAGTAGCATTTGCTGGGGCAATCCTTCGCTTGATGTCCAGGCTCAAAGCAGCAATGGCAAAGGTGACAGTCGTAGACAATCTGCTTTTTGATTTTGTTGGGAGCCTGCGGGCACATCACCTGACCGTGGTTGCCTTTGCAGCCAGCACAAGGACCTTTGACTTTGCCCTTTTGCTGGTCAGTGGCAGAGGTAGCCAAAACAGCGGTTGATGATGGTGGTGGTGATGAAAGAGATGACTCCACAAATTGCACCTGTCGTCGAAAGCGGGAGGTGGAGTCTCTGACAGACGGAATTTGTCCTCGTTGAGCTGAAGAAGAAGAATGACCAGAATCACGCATGGCGAGTTTTTGATCAAGACGGGCGCGTCCCATGAACGCTGCAAGTGACTGCTCAATTGCGTCAAGGTATGGGGACAGTCTCGGGGTGTGAAGAGACTGTGCATCGATGTAAAGATGTCCCATCTTCTTTGGAAACTTCTGGTAGACGGTTTCCAGCACGTACGTCTCCAAGGTCAGGTCCAATTCTGGCGCTGGATCTGAGTGAGAATGCCTTTCACCACGCAGAACTGCTCAAAGACGACTCAGGATCTCTGCATCGCACCATGTTTGGCATAGCGCGGAGAGTGGCGTAGATGTTGTCGGTCACCTGATGAGCAGAGGCGAATCGAACGTACAGCACTCCAAGTGCTTCTTGGTAGTAGTCTGGCTGGAATCCAACGACCAGTTTCTTCGACTTGTCGTCCAGCTTGTTGATCAGCAACGACAGCTTGTAGGCGTCAGAGTGGTGAGTGCCATCCACGGCTTCCAAGAATCCGTCGAGGAATCTGGGGAAGTCGACAGGTTGTCCAGTGAAGGTGGCCAGCTGTCGGTACATCTCCTTGTCGTAGCTTCGGCGAGCGACTGGCTGATTGCCAACAACACTCCTGACCCAGTCAGCGAGCATGTCGGTGAAGGGTTGTTTCCTGCAGTCGACTGGACTGATTTTGAGAAGATGACAGAGGCGTAGATGGAATTGAGGTGTTGGGCCCACTCTGGGATGTGAAAGGGTTGGTCAGTGGAGACGGTTGGGTTTGGAAGAAGGGAGGCATTTGCGGAAGTGGCTTCCACAGTTGCTTCGCTATGGTGGGGGCTGGAGTTCGGGCCCCCAGATTACTCTGGGACGGGATTTGGTCAGCAGTGAGGCGACTATTGATGGACTGCTGAATCCGATCACCGTTGGTGGGCACAGGGGCAGGCGGCAATCCACGCCCTGAGGTGGAAGGACGGGAGAAGCGAAAGCTGGTATCGAAACCTCCGCCAGGTCGAAGGGGTGTGCGGCCGATGTCCAACAAGGGATTGGTGATTGGGTTCTGCATTCCGGTCCCGAGAGGTCCGGTAATCGTGCTATTGCCAGTCAATGGAAGTGTACCAGGTATTAAAAGTTCCCCAGTAACACCGCCAAATCCAGACAATGGGTTTGTGCCAAAATCGATGCTTCCGAATTGGCTAGTCAGGTCGGCTTCCGATGTGGTGGTGGAAGTGGTGGTCTGTAGCCCGGCAGCGGACACTGTGGTGGTGCTGGTGTCAACTGCAGCTTGAGTGGTCGAAGTTGAGACGGCTGTGGATGTTGTGGACAAGGTGGTAGTTGACACACTGGCTGGGTCCTCGACTTCTTCAGTCTGGTCTTCAACCACCTGCTCTTCAACTGCTGTGCCAGGAATTCCCAGCTCTTCTCTCATTCTGGCCAGTGCATCTACAGCTTGTTGATATTCAGGCGGCACTGGGAAAGGAGTCCCATCCTGAACTTTCATCAGCCATTTCACTCTCAGATGTTCGGTGTGTCTGAGCGTCATGTAGGCATCTCTTAGCATTCGACCGAGCTCTTCCAACTGCTTCTGGCTTGGCTTCTGGTTCCCATTCTCTTCGGCAATCTGGGACATGCGCTGGTCAAGCTGATTCGTTCTCAAGAGGAGAAGGGAATAATGAGCTTTCACTCGATCCAGCTGATCCTGAGTGGAAGCGCGGCTCGATGCCAGAGGTCGCAGGTAGGGCAGCTTCTTGTTGGATCTAAAGCCAGCAAGAGCGTACATGGCGAAGGCGGGCTGTGACTGAGTACTAGAAGTGGGACCTGATTAGTAATTGATCGGAAAGGGGCAACTCAGTCGACACAAATCACTTATCCTTGTAAACAAGAGAATTGAAAAACTCGTTGTTTACGTCCGGTGAAGGGGGGTGTGCAACGGCAAGGTGCAAACGAACACTCACGTACACTGGAACGACCTTAGGCAAACGTGCTCAAAAGGGAGAAAGGTGTGTGAGTGTGTTGTTTGGGTAAGGGAAGGGTTGCCAATTCACTTACACTTGTTTTCGCTAAACGCGGGGCTTGATGAACGGGTGCTAATTGCGGAACTTGATGAACGGGGTGCTAATTGCGGGACTTGATGAACGGGTTGCCTATGGCGAAGCTTGCGGAACGGGTTACCGGACTTGGACGTCTCCTTGTCGGTCTTCGCTTTTGGAGAAGCGGGGTGGTTTTCCGATCGGGTGTCGCTATCACTCGCTGATCCCCAAGGGAGTGGCAGGTATAATTTTGCACGAGCGACGGGTTGAGAAGTCTTCCTTCTCGCAGCGGGCGAGTTCTGATGATTGAAGTGGACCAGACGGTGGCAAGTGAATCGGCAAAGGCACTAGACGAAGTTCTGACGTTGCACTTGATGACACAGAGTGATGGCACTTGTTTCAAAAGTTCTCCTCAACAGCTCAACAGGGGAACTGAAGAGTTTTCTTGCTGTCTCTCTTCCCTCCACCAGAACGAGGCTAGTGTCACGTAGAGAGATCCAAGACTTACACGCGTGGGATGGGCGCGGCAAGGTGGAAACCGAAGACGACGAGGAGTGATGAAGTCGAAAACGGCAACGGGATGAAGTTTGCAGACGTTCGAAATTGAAGCGGCACCATGTAGGTTTGCAGGGGCCTGCCTGGAGAATTACGAGGCAAGCACCTGCTGGAGGGGGAAACCTAACTGAATTGAGGGAGCTTAAAAAGCAAACGGCAAAGGAGAAATGAAGTGAAAGGTGAGCGACTGCGAACAACGGGACACTTTGAGAATAGTGGGTGGTTTATTGAAGATCGGTAAAGAGCTACAAAAAGAACTAAACTAAAGGTGTCTTCTAATGATAGAATGGTGCGAAACCAAGCGAGTGGCCAACTGAAGAGAGCCTTGCTTCCGTAGGCTTTTATAGCGGGAAGACAGGAAAGAGCAGCTCACGCCACTTTCTTCGAGAAGGTTCGATTGCTGCATCAGGAGTGGCCCATCGATGTACTTCTTCAGTTGTTTCGTTTAGCAGGCGCTTTTTTGAGGCCCACGACGTCCTTATTTGGGCAGTAAGATAATGCCACCAGAGGCACCGTACAATCTGCGGCAGTCGTCCGGCGGCGGTCGCTTCTGCTTGTGCTAAAGACAGTTTATCTCGGTGGTGGAGAGAAGTGGGTGAATTGGCATTAGGGGGACACAAGGAAGGAGCGAGAGGAAAAACAACAAATAAACAAAAGAGCGGTGTTTGTGCAAGAGGATAAGGGGAGAGTGAGGCTTCAGATAAGCTCGCAGTGCAGTAGTGGTAGCTTGCGCCCCACCGGCTGGTGATAACGACCGTCGTCGCATCGCACAAAGGAGGCTGATAAGTGGAACTTTCCATCTCCTGAGTCGACACTTCTAATCGCCTACCACAGATCGCAATCGTGAACAACACGAGTTCACTCTGAGTACACAGTCAGC